>JANHAO010006831.1:0-20836 GCA_026873985.1 Saraca asoca
AATATTATTAAATATTAATATTATTAATATATTAAAATAAATTAATTTTATTAATATTTAATTTTTTAATAATAATTTAATCTTTTTATTTATACTGTCTTTCCATTTTTTTAATTTATTTTCATATCAAACAGTGCACATTACCTCAATCATTCCCATGACATACCAAACAAAGTAATGGAATTTCATTCTCATTTCCATTCCCACTTCCTTTCCTCTTTCCATTCTCACTACTATTCATTCCACTCAACTAAAGGCAACCTTAAGTAACTTGACAGGAGAATCAAATCCCCACATATTCCATTTCATAACGTCAAACATGAAGTCAAGCATTACAAATAAAAAGTTGTGGTTTGAAAATGAAAATATCAACGTTAACATAATATATAATAGTATCAAGAGTTACGTTGGATATATACTTATTTTTCTTATACTATCTCCATACAATGAGAGATCAGTAAGTTTTACGTATTATTATAAAACTTACACCATTCTTACTGTGTAAGAGTATTGTGAGAGAAATAATTCTGCATCGAGCTTTATGAAAGACTAACTTCCATTTTCAAGACTTGGATGATGATCACTGAAGAAGCACTCTCCCATTTTCAAAGTTGATGGTGGTGAGGTGGATTTCTTGAGGAAGAAGATTGTACTTAACACCTTGGGTCTCAAAGATCTTCTTGAGTTCCAACAGAAGCTCAGTCACCCTATTGTTTCGCTCACCGTAGTTCTGATGGTTGATGGTATGCTGCACACATAAGCACATCTTCAGCTTATCCACATTCTCTATTCCTTTCACTATCACACTGTGCTGTGGAAGCCAATACTTTGGCTTGCTCTCAATGTACCTGCAATCAATATTAAACCATATACATGTATTTCATAAATAATTAAATAGCCGTAGAAATTACATGAAATGAATAAGAAATTTGGATCTTTTCCAATAATTAGGGAGACAAGATTATTTTCTTTTTTTTTTAAAAAAAAAAGGACTTAATTTTTAGAGTCTACATGGTGAGAAAAAAAAATTCTCCATTATTCTCTGTTGATTGCTTGTATTAAATTCTAAGTATATTAAAAAAGAAATTTAATATGAAAGGTAGAATTATTAGATTTAAATTGAAGGAAGAATCAAGGTTTTGTTTAGAGATGAAAACAATAGATGATAGATGACATTGATACACAAAGTAAATTTAATCTCTTGATGTTTGAATTTGTTTTATATGAATGGATATAGTGCTTTTGGTCTGTTTTTGAATATAAATGTAATGATGAAGAGAAACTTACGACTGAATAGATTTCTTGAGTGCAATGATGATCTCCATAGGAGTTGAAACATCAATGGTGAAATCAAGTGCATCGCACATCTCTGGACTTCTATAGAAATTGCTTATTGGCTTAGACATCAGAACCGCGTTTGGGTAGTAGACTTTCTCATTGTCATATCTAAGAAACACTGTTGTCAAGATATTCATCTCTTCCACAATCATCTACAAGTATTACAATCATAAATACATAAGTAAATATATTAATAAGAATACTACTATTCACTAACTCTTAAATAAGTGAGAGAAACATTCTTCATATAATTAAGTAAATAAAATGTTTAAAAAAAAAAAACGTTCTAATATATCTTCACTCATTCTTGTTTTACCGTTAAATTCTCATGTGAGCCTCTTATGTTTTCAATCACCAAAAATTCAATAACAAAATTCGACTATGTGAAGAAAAAACTAATTCCACAATGACAATCTTTTACCTTGACAATACCAAATGAGGAAGTTATCAGTTACACATTTTATTTCTTAACATAAGTGATATCATTTAAATCAAATTAACTGGTCACTTTACTTATTTCACATAAATGAAGTCGGTTTAATATAATGCAATGCATAGATGTATGTATGGTGAATATTATAGAGTATATAATATGTGTATGTAACATTATTTTTTCTAATAAAAGGGGCACAGGTATGAAGTTAATTTTTCTCTCAACAAAATTATTGTGAGTTGTTTGTACTCTTAACGATACAATGATATTTGATGTTGTCTTAAAATTATCTCCTTTATTAATATTTTAAATTTAAATCTAAAATCTTATGTAGGTGAGTGTGTGTGACTGAGTCTGGTTGTAATTGTATATATTGTCACTCTACCCAGTGCAACACTCTATGCAAGATAAGCCTCAAGCAATACTTAATTACATGTCATTGTACATAGAGTAAATTATCATTTTAATCATAGAAAAGATAATTGTTACGTCAAAATTTTCTTGAAGTTATGTTTTCTATTAAATAAGTATATTTTCTCTTATATTCACATTAAATCAACTTATTGTTAGTTTCTCCATTTGCAATTTGATGTGGCAATTTAATTTGCTTATGCATCTCTATTTTAATCCTTAAAAAATATATATCACTTCAAATTTTTCATGAATACATTTTCTCTATAATATACCTTAAAAAATAAGTCAAGCATTTAATATAGAAATTTAATTTAATTATATATTTCGATCTTTTAATAGAAATATTTTAAAATTGAAATCAAATTTGTTATTTAAATTTTGTCAATATCATCATAACATTAAAATTCAAATGTCATATTTTAAACTAAAAATTATGTGATTAATTATAGTTTTATCTAAATGCTTTTAAACTAACATATTAAACATGAATTTATAAAATATAATTAAGTGATATAAACATAAGATGACATATTTCATTTTTTAATAAAATTATTCTAAAATAATTTAATGATTTAACATATAGAAAATATTAATTAAATTAATTGATTAAATATCTCATTTTTTATACAAATTTTTTCAAAAAGTAGAAATCAAAGTGGATTATGTAAGTTTTTTTAATATGTTTCTAATATCAATTTTTTAAATTCCATATTTTCAAACTAAAGGTACTAAAATCACCTACGATTTTATGAAGACTTTAATGTAGAAAGAATTAATTATTTTTAGTCAATATACCTTATATTTTTTATTAATACCTTTAAAGCAATATATTAAAGATGAATTTATAAAATAGAACTAAATAGTATAGATATAATATGATATATTTTATTTTTTAATAAAAATATTTTTAAATAAGTTAAGTCTATAATAGAACGTATTAATACATTTTTTCTTTATTTATTTTTTAAAATAATTATTATTAAATTGTAGTCTATCTAAGACACTTTAAATAATTAATACAATAAAAGTAGAGTTTTAATTAAAAAAATATACTTATTTGATGTAAAATATATTTCAAGAAAAATCTGATGTAATTTTTATCTTTTAAGGGCTAAAATAAAGATTTATAAATATAATTAAACTGTCACATTAGACTAAAAATGAAAAAATTAACGACAGAATTAAGTTGATATAAAAATAAAAAAAAATACTTATTTGATATAAAATATATTTTGAAAAAAATCTAATATAACATTTATTGTCAAAATAGTAATTTAATCTTATATATATATATATATATATATGTGTGTGTGCGCGCGTGAAGGATGTTATAAAAAAAAATAGTAGATACAAATAATTATAATCCTTTTGTCAAAAGGATATAGTGTGAAGGCAATTTCTCCCTTAACATGATTATCGTGAGTTTGTTTTATTATAGGTTTGGTGTATATTAATATTATCACTCGTCCCAATGCAAGCATTGTGAGTAATGTGATTGTATATATTAATATTGTGAGGCGTTAGTTACCTGAACACCATCAATGACGCAGCGGTCCCCAATATCAAAAGGGTGCATGATGAACACAAAGATGATGGCTTCCAACACAGTCTTGCATGTGCCTTGAAAGGCAACCCCAATCAGAACTATTTGTGTCATGAACACAAATATCACGTTCAGTGTGGCCAACCCCATCACCAACAGACATACAATTGCTATTATCACTATCACAAGTGAGCTTGCCAGTTTGTGTAGCTGTTGCACTGCTGTTTTTGTATCATTCAGTGATTGTGCCAGTGCCTTTCTCTCAAAATAGGCTCGAACCTGATCGTTTCGTTACAACAAATTCATCGTTAGCTTATCATAAATGTAAGAAAAAATACTCAAAATCCTTTTGTTAGAACTTCCTATAGAAATTCATATCTCAAACTTACCACCCAGTTTCTGAACGAAGACCTGCTGATTTTACCAGTTTCAAGGGCACCTTCAAAGAGTGGGAAAATGGTATGAACCTCAACCCTCTTCAAAAATCTCATGAGATCTTCCTCTTCAATATATCTTCAATAAAAAAAAAATAACAAAATCCCAAATTTTGAATCATCCCACTTTTGATTAATGATGACTACATATGAGTAAAAGCTGCTCAATGATGTACAAATCAAAATTCAATTAGTAATTTAAACATATTAATAGAAATTTGTTACTTTAATATATTACCAAAAGAGAATGGATAGTTCGAATAATGATTGAAATTGTGGTCCTGTGAAGAAATTCAGCTGACTATTTATTTGATAAGATGAACTTGAATAATGGAGGAGGAGTCAAAAACAGAGTGCTCAGTTCCAAAAATTGAAACCAGAAAACCATGCTGCCCAGCTGGATGGACTAGAAAGTAGTGGTCCTAGTTGACATGGTCCTCAGCTATTTATAGTGGTGGGCTTGGATTTATCAAACAACCAATGGCTCCTTTCTTCCGAGTTAAATGGCTAGAAATTGACAAATTGTGTGTATCCAGGATTTGCTCAATTCAGGTGAGCCCATGGGTAAAATAAGAACAAAAATAGAATTATTTTTTTCCATAATCACGCATCATGGGAGAGCAGTGAATTTAGTGTTATTTAGGTTATTTTATGAGTGATTTTATTATAATTTTAACACGCTTTCTTATACAATCGTCCTTGAAGTATGGACATAGTACAAACACATCTTACCTCATGCTGAAATTTAATATTAAGAAGCGGCAATCATAAGAAATTCTGATACTATGTTAAATGTTAATTGTTTCAAATGTTTAAGTTATTAAAAGAAGTCTCAGAAATGATTTTATTAAAACTCTTAACAATATACATATACAGGTACAAGGGCCCTGAACAATAAAATTTCGCTTTACAAATTTTTATCCTTACGACTGGGCTTGGTGCAGGATTTTACTCCCGTGGGCTGTAGCGTTCTGGCTTAGAAGAATCTATTGGGCTGGAAATTGTTGAATTAGATCTCAAACTGGGCTTGGGTTATATTTACCATCATAGGCAATTTGTCCCCATTTCATGGTCCGTCTTGCAAAAATGCTATATTCGTAAGTTTATATTTCTGTGATGTATACCTCTCTTGGAGCCAATTACGAATAAGGATAATTAATGCAAAAAAAAAACATATGGGCCAAGAAAATTGACCAGTGGGAGGAACACAAGGTGGTGAGCCTGCTACCGTACCCATAAGGATGGATAATTACGGTCCCACCTAATTTTTTATACGAGAGTTAATTAGGATTTAGATTGAGTAATTAAGTCTAAGGATTAGATTTGTAAAAAAAAAAAAAAGTTATATTTTTTTAAATTGGTTGAATTTGAGTTTATATTTAAAAAATCGGACTAATCCAAATCCAATCCTATTTTATATTTAAATATTAAATATTAAACATTAAATATTTTGTTACTGTTATATATTTTACACATTTGATACAAATCTTAATTGTTAATAATTAATATATATATAAATTTTTACTTATATTTTTTTACATATTAAATATAATTTATACGTAAATATATATATCTTATATATTTATAGATTTTAATTATATTATATATATTAAAATATTAAAACTGAACCTAAGTCAAATTGGATTTGAACATCCTCTTTTAAAAGGGCCGAATTTTGACATAAAAATTATCATAAAAATCTAGATCAAATTGAATTTAAACTAAATGAAAATATTTTGATACTAACGGAAATCCGCCGGAACTGTGTCCAAACGGACTTTTGCCCACATCTAAGGGCGACCATACTTGCAGATAGAGTATGGTGTGCAATGATGCTGGGACCATGAGCGTTGGTGCTGCACCCATTTACACAACACATCACTGTCATTTTGGTGCAAAACATAATTGACTGTTTGAATGAGGACAGCTCTAGGGCCAAGCGTGCCCATTGTGGGCTGCATGAAGGAAGGACCTTATCTCCTAAGGGTCTATTTTTGTTATCACAGAATCGTGAGGACCACAAAGTTATGTGTATGCTTAGCAGTGAAAGACTTCAATTGAAACAAAAACACTGAAATTTTGGGGGATGGTCATGTGGGTTGTCCTAAGTATTTAAATTGTAGATTGCATTTGTGATATTAGGATTACAACAAACAATGTAACTGTATTTTGAATTTAAATATATTGTATATTATTTTTTTACATTACAATTTTCATCATAATTGTATTTAAAATTTTTAAATATCTATCCATCTAGTGGGAAATGTGAGGAGATGGATTCTTGCCAGAAGAGGATCTGGACTTGTCAGGATCCATTTGGACTGGTTTAGAAGAATCTATATATAAGCAACACAGGCTTGTGTGTTTTCTATGTCAACCAATGGCTTTCACTCTATGTGGTTCAGAGAATTTTCCATCTGAATTTCATCACGTTTTCTTATCAGTGGCAAAAGTTTGGTTTCCACCTTAAAATGGCAAACAGAAGTACGGTATTTTCAATGACCAAAAAGGTAAGTTTATTATGATCATGCGGCCGAATAACAAACTTTTCATGCTACGAGAAATTCGGTTCCTTTATCATTGTCCTTAGTTTGATTAAGACATTATCTCAAAGACCTTAAACTTATATTCATAGTAAATTCTTTTATTCGTGTCTTATAGTTAATTTTTAATTTATGGTTTAAGAATAAGACAGTTTGTTTCATTTTAAAATTAATTAAGACATGTTTTTAGAATTTATATAATGTTTACATATCATTTAACTATTTAAAATTATTTATAGTGGAATGAAATTTAAGATATAAGTTATTCAAAATAACAAATCTTATAATTAAGTCAAATCAAGTAGTTCCTAATTCTTAACTAAAGATAAAAACCACTAAAAAGATACAAACAAATGTTATATGATTATAATTTTCTATCATTTTTTATAACTACACGTATAGCACAATTCAAGTGAAATTTGCTCCATGTTTTTTTAAAGCAAAATAATTGAATTTGACTCTTAATAATCATGTGCATTAAATGTTGTAAAAATAATAGTGAATAATGTTTTGAGGATTTTTAGCCTACTCAAAAAGATCAAAGGGGTTTGAATTTTGATATTTGGTTCTTGAGAAATACTTATATACTCCATTTTTAAACTTGTTCTTACTCTCATTCAATAGTCAATTATTAATTTTGTTGTCTATGTATTATTTTTGTAGAACTCACATAATATTTTTTTAATTTTTAAAATATTAAATATTGTTGTTACTAAAGTATATAAAAGTATTTTTCTGCTTTCTTATGTGGTTAATACTTAACTTACTAACTTATTCTCTCTAAAGTCTGAATTTTAAAATGAAAGCAGTAGAAAGAGTATGGGAAGAAGTAAGAGAGTAGTGAAAATTAATTACTTGGCACCAGGTTTGGCAACGTTCTTGAATATCCTCTGAGCACAATTCCTGGCTTCCCACTCGCTGTTGATCTCAGACTCAGGATTATCAAAGTCATCCACAGTCCTTGAAATTGTCGACAAACCAGACGATCTTACGTAGTTAACCAGCCTCTTCACCGTCCAAGCCGACGCCGTGCTCTCCATGCTCAGCTTTCTGAGCTTTTCCATGTCTATCTTCCTCGACCCGAACTTACTCCTCGTTTCGTTCCATTTCCTTTCCTTCCACCTCGCCGGCATCGATTTCGACGCCGTCAGATTATGGGGCTGCTTCTGTTCATTCTCCTCCATTGGTGGACCTGCCCCATGCAATCACCCATCCATAATTTTCCTTTTTAGTGGGATAACTACTCATTCATGTAAAAGATTAGAAGCTTGTATTACCTTTTTTTTTTTTAACATATTTTTCGATGACTCTAAATTTTTTTAAAACAATTTTATGGGAATTCCATGAAGTTTTAAAATTTTAAGATTTAGTGTGAGTATTAAAAATTAAATTACGGATTGCATCCATTATAATTGCCATGGTAACGTTCACAACCATATTTTGAATTAAATTTAAATTATATTTATTTTTTATTTATCTAAAATTTTTAGTAAAATAATTGTGACTATATCACGAGCACAGTTACAAATTAAATCTCAGGTGGATATATTGTTATACAGCTAAATTTGAAGCCTAGACATTATAATTACAATCCCAAATTAAATTTCAATTGGATATTAATGACTAAATTTATAGTATATCCTGAAATATTTTTCTGTCCTTGTGTAAGTTTTTGTGCAGCAATTCATCATTTGATAAAAAATTTTATTTTTATTTGCACAGATGTTAAAATTAAAATACTTAAATCTAATAATATGAGGTGAAGTAATAAGATTCTAAATTATTTGTAAATATGTTGTGATTAATAAAATTATAGATAAATAGAAAAAAATATAATTATTACAAAGTAAAACTGCTAAAAATTGTGATCCCAAACCATAGTTGAGAAGCAGAGAGAAAAAGACAAATGTGTAAATGTGTAAAAATATCTGGAAGAACCCTAAGAGTGTGTATGTAATGACAATAAGCATGCATGTGGCTCAGTCACTGACCTGACAAAGTATCCAATACGTAATGGTGGAAAACGCTTTCCTTCATCCTATCAAAGTAGGTGGTGACATGAAACGACGAAGCAAGCAACTTCACCAACACAATCTTGACGAGCCAGATTGTAGCTCCGACCAAGACCGCAACTAACGCTTGAAAGAGCTTGTTAAGGATCTTGTGGTCTTTCTTCCGGACGTCGTCGAAAACTAGTGTCCAATATGAGAGCAGAACAAGGGCTAACCACAAGCAGTTTCTGATGCTCTTTCTGAGACCGTAAATGAAGTACAAGACCTTCTCTCGCAGCATGAAGTTTCGTTCGATGAAGAAGACGCTGACGCCCATGAGCCAACCGGAAACCAGACGGCCACTGAATGTGACCATAACCAACAAACACCATTTCCAGATCTCCAAACCCCAGACGTGCTTGTTTTTAATGGAAGTTATGGTCAGTGAACACACCAGACAAGTTAATATGATGATAAATAATGCCCACTCCACAATTCGTCTCCATGGGATTTTACGCTTCTTCTTCTTGTGCACCTTGAGAGAAAAATGATATGAAAAAATATCTCAAGGTAAGAATTTATTAACACATGTACAGACTAGTAATTTATAAACTATTTCCAACACACCTTTGCTCCATGATCTGAACCATCTTCCTCAAGCTCTTCTTCTTCATCCCAAACCTCATCCTCCTCATCAGTGGAGATATTCTTGAAAGAAGATTGAATGTCGTCACTCTCTTCCGAGGTTGCTACTTTGTTGGTGACGGCACGGACATAGTTATATTCTAGCATTCGAGATTTCGGTTTGGAGAAACTTAAACGATTTAGGGTTCTGACTCTCAAAGGATGCCGGGTTTTCTCGTTGGCAGAAGAAGTATGGTCATTTTCAGAGGCCATGGATGAAACATTAGGGTTTTGTTGGTCAAGGAAGAGAACAACATGATCTGATGATCTGGTTTTCTGCTCCATTGATCAAAAGACTTACAATCTTACTTCGTTTTAGCGCTGTACAGGGGCCTTAGTTAAATCCACTTTGTGAAGGTATAGTGCATGAGTTTGTGTACTTAAAGAACGAGGCTTGACAGAAGGCAAGAAGAGTGAAGACCACAGAAGTTTGAGAAGGCGTTTTCATGGAAGTACAGCCAGTGCGCATATGGTGCTAAAGGACCACTCCCATCGTGCTCAACCACGTTTTACTTATAGGAAAAGATGTGACACCAATATTACGTCACATTAATACTACGTTAATTTAGCCAAAAGGAATGCGTAGGAGAAAAGAAAGAAATGAAAGACAAGTTCACTAAAATCTGGGTTATGCTTTGATATAAAACAAAAATTCCTATATGTGTATTGTAATTTTTTTATATTTTTAGTAACTTTTTTTTTTATTAAAAGTTGTATTTTTTTATCAAAATAAAAAATTTTAAAACTTTTTTATGCAACTTTAAATGATAAAATTATAATTTTTGGTATATTTACAATATTTTATATAAAAAGTTATAATTTTTATGACCTTTGATTAAACTTCATAAAAGCTCATAAATTCTCAAATAGATATCGAAATATAACCTCTAAAATTTTATTGATGAGAATTTGATACTAAAATGCATAACTGTGCTACATTTCAATCATTCATTTCTTATGGTGTAAAAATAAGACAAGTGCCAAAAATTATGCAGTTTTAGAATTATAAAAGACGAATAATTGATATATTATGTTATATAATAGAATTACCTATAAATCTTAGTAAAAGTGAGAAGTTTACCCTCTATTTTGTTCCCTTTTTCTCTCTCTCTTAATTTTATTTGTTTATATTTTTCTTAAATCATTAAATAAAATATAATACTACTCATACGCATAATATATATGATTCTACAAAGAAGACATGAATTAATATCCATGTGTTTGGAAGAGAAAAATAATTAATATTTATGGTGTAATCATCTGAATTGAAATTAATAAAGTCATATATATAATTTGAAATCTAATTTATTTTAAAATTTTGTCAATATGGAAGTGTGGTGCATGCGCATTATAGTAACATCAATGATGAAGAAATCTGCTTTTTGATGATATAAGAAATATAAATATTGGCTAAACAACAACAGTATCAATGGGAAGATCATGAAAACGAAACACATCATATATGGAAAGCGTCCACCATATGTTGGAGGGAGACGGACACTTTTATTTTATTGTTTTATCCTATCATAGATGCTTACAGCCATTATTAGTACGACAATTTATTTAAAAGAAAGTTCGAATTTTTCTATGAAAATAATTTATCTACAGAAAGAAATAAAAAGTGAAATTACTTTACACATATAGATCTCTTTATATATAATGCGGTGCATCAAGAGAAAAACAAAGTTTAACATAAATTCTACCTATGAAAAATTCCCTGAGTTCTTTTCTCGTATACATGTGTAAACAGCAGAAATGCTCATTACACAATGTGTTTCAACGCAAAGTTCTCAGCATCTGAATTTTTATCATTAAAATTATGACATAGGACCAAAAAAATAAATGCTTTACAATGATAATGTGAAAATTCTTTAAGAACTTTGTGTGTTGTTAGTATTATTCGTGTTTGTGGTGAGAGGATCTATAAATTGTGGCATGAAAATTTTGTATTACTAACTGTGCTCTTTCTTTCACATAATATAAAATAAAAAAAAAGTAATCATAAATAAAATAATCATAAAAGATTATTAGATATTATAAATCTTCTCTATATACAATAAAACTTTTATAAATTAATAACCTTAGAACCATACAAATTTTATTAATTTAAAGAGGTATTAATTAATTAATAAATTAATAATTTATTGAATATACTTACAATTCAAAATAACAGTCATTCAATCAACTAAAAGTTTATTTTATTTTATAAAAATATAAATTATTCTATCAATAAAAGGAAGTTAAAAGTCTAAGGAATATAAATAAATTCATATCTACTTAATTTGTAAGTATAATTTAATTGTATTAATATTTTTAATATAACTAATATCATTTTTTTATTATCAAAAGGTTAAAAAGACTAAGAAATATTAAACGATACATATTCATTTCCATTTTATTAAATGCATACAATGATGAAAAAATAATATATAAATTTTTCAAGTCCTTAAAAATGATACAAGTTCAGAGGTCTCAAGTTTAGAAGAAATTATTGCTAACATCATTGAAAATCATGTTAAGGATAAAGCTAAGGATAATACAGTAGTTTTGGAGCCTATTATGCTAAAGGAAGCACTTAAAGCATCAATAATTCTTTATAATTTCTTATTGCAATATAAGAATTCAACTTCAGAGTTTTTAAATGTAATAAAAAAAATTAGGGATGAGATTCAGTTAGATTTAAATTTTAATAAAAAAATAAATAATAATAGACTCGTATTTTAAGAAAATATGATATGTAATTTTGGTAAATTATTAATTTATGATATAAATGGGACCAAGGGGTTATGTATGGTTTTCGAAAGAATTATTATCTTATTATTTTATCAAAATTATTAATTTAGTTTGTTAGCCCAAGTTGGGATCAGAAAAAATTATTATTTAATAGAGGTTATTAATTTATTGAGTATTAATTTATAGAGATTATTAATTATTATTTAATAGGGGTTATGAATTGCATAGTTTTCAATGTAAATCAAAATATATAAAAAGAATAGTATAAATATAAAAAATTTTTACAAATGTTTAGCTTATTAGTTTATTATTTTCAATCAAATAGTATCTTTGCATATCTCATTTGTAAGACCAACAAAGTTATTTATAAAATAATCCAAGACCCTTAACCTTCAATATAGGAATATCATTAGTCATAATAATCTATATCCCATTCATAAATTTTTACTCATATTAGTACTAAACTTATTATTGATGACCATTAAAACAATATATCTTAGATTATAACATTAAAATAATTTATTTATAATTCTATTTTAATTTAATGAAACAAGATATCTTAAATTTCTGTGAATTAAAACTCTTTTAAAACCAATACAATGAATACTTGAAACCATTGTAATTCTTATAATCTCCACATGAAATAAATATTTTTTAAAGTCATGAGATAATGAGCACTATCTCAATTTTTCCAGTATAAATTTTATGTATTAATCTCAGACCTATATAAAATGCATACCATCCAATTAAAGATTAGAACTGAATCTTGAATTGATCCATCATTCATATCATACTCAAAATTTGACAATCCAGATAAAGTTGTATTCCAATTTGAGTATTAGCTACTAAAAAATAAATGTATCCCAAACATTCCATACACCCAAATAATTTGAAATCCAACCATTTCTCTCTATCAAGACCCTCTTGTGTATACATGTAAGTAAAGCAGAATCTCTTGTGACATAACCATGAGCACTTATGAAAGCCATCAAAAAGTTAATTTTATGTAATAAACATTAATCGATTCATTATATACTTAAAATCTAACAATTCGAATAATTATATTTTGATTTGAGTATTAATCATTAAAAAAATGCATCCTAAACATTTTATAAGTTTAAACAATTTGAAATCTAATTATTCATCTTTATGAAGTCCTTCCCGTACATACATTACAAATATATATATATGTATATATATATATATATATACCTAACAGAGGAATTAAATTTCAAGATATTTATTCATTTTAAAATACACGTGTAAAGAGAAAAACAAGATAATGAAGACATTGGTTGTACAAATAAAGTCTCACATTCTGCCTAAAATTCCTTTGAGTTGATTGTGTGCGCGAAGGAGAAATGGTTATTACACGTGTTTCAACACAAAATCCTCACATACTAAATTTAGTTATTAAATTTATGACATACTAATACAAGAGCCAATAAAAAATGATATAAAATCACCATGTGCAAAAAAATTTTAGAAACTTGTAGTTAGTATTATTCTTGTATATGCATTCTCCTGTATTTATTTTCCTTTACTTCTTTTTTGTATTAAGAAAAAATTATTGATTCAATCTTTTTTTTATAAATATTTTTTTCTTGATATAAAAAGAAGAATAAAAAAAAAGTAAATATAGAAAAATGCAAATAACATTTTCCATCTATAAATGGTGGCATGAAAATTTTGCACTACTACAAAACTGTGCTCTTTCAGAATGCACATGGAAGATGAGAGTTCATGAAGCAACACATTGGCTTAGCTTCAGACATTATAATGAACCTAAGGCTTAACTTTGAAAGATCTTTTAATTAGAAAAAAAAGAGGGTAAAGTTTTCCATTTACAAACTCAATGGAATCATTGGATTTAGTTGTGAATTGGTGATAGTTGAACTGATTGATGGCCTTTTATATTTGGAGAGAATCTTGAATTGGTTTGGTTATGTATCCATTCAACAAGTTGGAGATTGTGATTGTAGCCCAACCAACACTCCTTTTGCAGTCCCATTATGCAGGCTTTCACCTCATTTGCCGCAGACAAAGTTATTTCCATCTCCTATTGAGCGATGAACAATCAATCACAATTATGCACGTAGCCGCCTACCCCGCCTACCCACCGACCAAGTCTCATCATCATACCACATATCAGCACTTCTTGCCTATGCCAGATACCGACCTTTACCTTGGCCTGTAAGGCAAACAGCCTGGCACCTTCATCATTCATTTAGAATACCAAATTGCTCCACTTGAAGTGATCTTGTACACCAATCCACCTCATCATCTTAAATGCTGAACAACTATTGGTTATATCTTTATTCATCATGGTCATTGTATTACTAATTTGTTAGAAAGATCACCAACGATCTTTGTTTAGGTCAATTATTATAAGAGGAGTTCTTGTGTACACAATCAATTTTTAATCTACTAATGCTAGTCTTCTCGCAAATAAAATTAGATTTCACTTTGCACCCTATATATATTCTTTATTAGAGGACATGGTATTATCCACCTAAGCAACCAATGCCCATGAAGGTGCCCTTGTAAATCTTCCTACAAATTTGGAAGTACTTCTTAGACAAGCATTAAGAATACTTTAACCTCTCAATGCAATTAGGACAATTGTCGAGCTTCGACAGTTGTTAGTCGTGACTCTTACGTCATGTACTGAATGAGTTCATCACAAGTATTACACTCAGCAATTTTAGTACGGTGGGAACACCACTGCTGATACTCTCACACTATTGATATAATTTAAATTGAACTAATATCAAATGCTAAATCACTCAATTGTTACGCCAAAATTGTACCAAAGACTTGTATTTCCTGTCTGTAACCATTCAAATTAAGATATGATATAATTAAAAATGAGTAAAATAGCCTCATTTCATTGTCTTCAACCACTCATATTTTATATTCGAATCTTGTGATCAATAATCTACAAATACTATGCTATAAGTTGTTAAAGAAGCAGATGGTTTTGCTTTGAATTAAAACTTATCCTACTTCAAAAAAAAATTTTGACAGAAAAAATTGAGAAAAAATATCCCTTTACTGGAACCCAGTGGACCATGTGAAAGAACTGTTTTTCTTTTTCTTAAATCACTCAAATGAAATCACACTTTGATTTACTCTATGAAATGGAGAGGCAAGAGTGACAAAGTCAAAACTTTACAAATATGATCCGAATAAGGTGCATCATGCTACCTGCCTACCCAACTTTATTCCAGAACGATATATCATTCCATGGTAAAGAATTTCTGTATAAATAGTAAAGTGTTCTTTCACAGGTACAATCGCATAAGGCAGCAAATTTGACAGGTGAAGAAATCACATACGCTATCTGAAGGTTTAAAGAACTTCATTTCTTCACACGACTTCACTTACCATATTACACAACAACACAACAGAAAAAAAAAAAAAAAAAAGAGGAGACAAAATGGATTGGTACCTGACACATTTCATACATTTTATAAAGAATAATTATATATCATATCTATATGAAAATTTCCTCTATAAATTAACAAATTCAGATTATTGGGTGGTTTACCGGTTCTTTTAATACTGATTCTTGGGACTGATTTATAGAATGAATCAATCTGTTTGCTGAGAGCGGCTTTGAACTCGCTTCCCTTGGCGTCTACTCAAGCCAACCCCATCTTTTGTCATCAACACTGCTTGATTTGAGTTCTAAGAGTTCGTCATCTTGAGCCACTTTTGGATGCCTGCCATAGCTTCTTCTGGCATATCAATATCTTCTCCTTCTCAATGCCATATTCTGTGTCTTCTCTGCGACAACTCCATCTCATGGCTTTGGCAATGGTTGAGATTCCATCAACAAAGTAGCTAGATTCTCTAATGATCGCGTACCCATTTGGTCGCAGAATTCTGTCCATCTCCAGCATCATATACTTCATTTCACATCTGCCCAAGTATCAACACAGTTAGGACAAGCCAGGCATATTCAAATCCAAAGTGCAGAATGAAAGTTCAGTAGGAATGGTGACTTTGATCAGCTCATAATTAATGCCAACTATTTGGCTAAGTGACAGAAAAATAATAAAACTTAAGATTTGATTTGAATTCCGATTCTCTCGTTTTATTATTGTTATTTAGCATCATAATACAGTGAGACTCAGAATTCAGTAAAGGGAACCACTTAAAATTTTGTTTTTCTCTTAAAATGCCAGTAACATGATCATATTAAAGAGGGGAGGATCGAAATTCCAGTAAATCACATGATGCCATGATCGAAAAGTTTGTTAAACATTATTACTAAACCGTTAAAACTTTAATTTACTCCAACAGTTATGATATGTCAGTTTGTTATTTACTGATAGCGTAAAAAATAAAAAAATAAAAATAAGTCACCTGTGGCTTTCTGCAGTGAAGAGCCCATCAAGATGAAGGAGATCATAAGTTCGAGGATATGTTGAGAAAGCTTCACACCTACCAAAACCCAAAAAAATCAAATCAAAATAAAAAAAACAAACCATGAGACACACACACACAAAAATAAATAAATAAACAGAGAATCTTAATACTTCATGTGTAAAAATTTAAAGATCAGTATATTACCAATCATGGAAGGTTCCAATAAGACCTCGGTCATAAACCACAGCAAGTGTATTGGGACCATAGGATGATACCACATTCATAACCCAGACAGGATCATTAATTAAAGCAGCAGCAAAACCACCATAAACTGTGTTCATGTCCATCACATTCCTGATCTTGTCTGTCCCAAGGTCAGGCAGCAACTTCTTGTAGTGATCAACTCTCTTATTCCACTTGCTGTCATCATGCTTGAAAGAAGCAGCACTCCCGCCATGAATATTTCCAATCCGTTCGGGTGCCACATGCAGCCTCTCTGGCCACTTAGCAATGGATTTCAAGCCGGATTTCTTGTACTTTGGATCAGGAACCACAACACAAGCCCTCAGAGGAGTGTACCATGCTGAATCTGGTTCAAGGCTGTCATCACATTTTGGCGGATAGGCGTCTTTGGCTAGTTTGTCATAGCAACTGTTATCAGGAGATTTCTGCCATACGGCTATGTCTTCCTTTTTGTTGAACAGTTTAAAGCAAAGTGAAGTCAGAAGTTGTTGCAGTTTATTGTAATCTGCCTTTTGCTCCTCCACGGTTGTGTTCCATCCACGCCACCTGCGCTGATAGTTCACTGGAGGACCAGACAAGACCCAGAATCCTCCTGGACGAAGAATACGGTGTATTTCTAGGAGATAGATTCCACCTGAAAGCATATATTCCAGCAATTAGAACTGGGAATGTCCGTTACATGAACAAACATAATACGTGACTAAAGAATGAAATCAGAGCAAATTAGAAGAATTTTACAGCTTGAAATAGAGATGGAACCTCAAAATTTTACAGGGCATACCATTTTATAAAGTGGCCAAGCTTATAAGCCAGGAAGAAAAACTCAAAAAAAAAAAATGCAGTACTTATAACAATTCAGGTTAGTAAAAATTGTGAGGGAAGATCTAATAAAATCATAAATAGTGCAACTTATATTTCCTACATTCACAAATCTAACCACACAATGGCACAACAGAGTTAAATTGGCCCACATGTTTAAATAGATGTGCAATGCAAGGAGAGTTGCCAATTAAAGGTAGTGCAACATTTTTCTAAAAGCATTCACTTTGAAACTGGATAAAAGCTTAATTAGAAAGAAATTAGCGATATTTGCAATCTGCAGATGTGCAAAATGATAAAATTTAGCAGCTGCAAATTGTTAAAGCTCTTAGCGCTTAGAAACAACAGAGCTGCTTGATTATGATTAAATTGTGTATAGTTGCTAAAAGTTCACAAAGCAAAGAGGAATTACCAAATTCTGTCCATGGGATTAGGCATCTCGAGCAATGAGCCATATCAAAGGAGTTTGATGGGAAGGGAAGTCTCTGTGTAGAAATAACACCAAGAATTGCAGGGATGCCACGTTCCAGAGCAAACTGGACTTGAGCTTCATGGTTATCTCTTGGAGCAAGAGAAACTGTAAGTATACCACGATCTAACAGATCACCACCCCAGCTAGCAACCTAAAGTAGTTCAAAGTTATTTAGATTAATTCATATAAGTCTATGTCATCAAAAGATCTAAGTCTGCAAATCAAATTAATTGCTCAATTGGTATTGAAATATATTCATCTTTCAGTCAAGAATTACCAGGATTCGTAATTTGAATTACAATATAAATGCAAGAAATATGAACATAGAAGCATAACTCACCCCACAACCAGTATCAATTGCAGTTCGCACCGTCCCGTCTTTCATTTCTGGGATCAAAGCTTGCATCAAGTCAACATATTTACCAACACCATTGGGGAACATGGTGCCTCCACCAGGAAAGAGGAATTTCTCCCCTTGCTTTTGCAACCAATGCTGATTAGACTTCTGTTTGTTAATCCAATCATACGGCACATTTCTGGAAACAAGTCCAAGACAAAATTTAAGAATCATCCAACATAAATATCAAGTGCAAGCAACATACAACAACTCAGCATTATTAATATGAATTCATAAAGCATATGTTATACCTGTACCAACATTCATCTCTGCTCTTCGGCCATCTGATTGGAGTTTTATACCCGTCCGGGGGAGGAACTAAGCATTCTTTCCTCTCAGAAATTGGGGGGCAATGGCGCTCCAACAACGCAAGCCTGTAGCTACCATACTTCCTCCACCTCTGTAAAATTGGAGCATGCTTAATCAACAAGGCAAGTTTTTTCACCTAGGGGCGGGAATAGTATAAACTGAATTACTAGTATTACCCTTGGATCTGTGCATGGAGTGTAGTCTTGAAAGTCAATGCTGCATTCAGGGAACTTAACAGATTTGATCTGCAGAGGGGCTACCGCGGATTCCTTGGGCGATTCAACCGCCTTTTGAATGTTAGTAGTCACAAATCTGTTTTTCTCAGAACAGAAGATTCCACCCAGATAGAATGAAAATCCACATAGCACAATGAACATGATTGCCACAGGGACAGCCCTGGTGTTCTTCTCTTGTGGGATATTCGGTTTTCCATCTTTATGCTTCATGGTCTTGAAAATGATCAATTAAGAATCTGCAGAAATGCAATAAACACATCTTTACTTCCCTCTAATCACACCAATCACAATAATTCAAGCTTCACTTTGTTCTCCATTTCATGCAGAGATAGAAAAAAATTTCTCGTCCTATTGTAGCACTGGGAATTCAAGTACCTCCCTTTGTATTTTGAAAAAATAAACATTTTCTAAATTATCAATAAATTGATGCTATCATTAAGAAATTATTTTCTAATTTGTCAAAATTCAAATGCAGCAATAACTACATTCTCAATAATACAACAGGTGAAGAAATTTTTCCACAAAGACCAAACAAAGTATCATAGTAAAGGAAAAATAAGTCACTTGAAAACTTGTAACAGGCATCTAATAACATCTACCATGGGATCTCCAATATGTCTTTCCCATTTACAGAATCAAACAAAGAATTCTCATTTAAAGGCAAATTCAACTTCAGAAATCCACTCTATCTGAATCACAATGCTTTTCTAGCAATCTAGTCACTTCAACTAGCTAAAAAATGCTTATATATTTCAAACAAAGACAAAGCCACAAGATTTAAAATAAAAACCACTGACAAAACATCAACAGCCATAAAACCAATACCTAGAAACGACAACAAAACATACTGATTTCAATGAGAAAACTGGGGGGACCAGCAAGATCAATGAAACAAAAACACAATTTCCCGTCTCAGATCTTTTTTGTTTTAGGAAATAACAATTTTGAAAGGAAAGAGGAAGTAAAGGTCATAAATTCCAGCTGGTCAAATATGACATTGTAATGTGTAAGCAAAAATCAGAGAGCGACAACCGACACCGTCAACTTTCCTCTTTCGATGTCAAATCAAACACTTTGCCTTTAAAATAATCACATGGCATTGGGCCCATAAAATCAATCCTGGCCGTCCCTTTAAGGACTCTGCAACCCCCAAGTCTTAAAAGGCGAAGAGGAAGAACTAGATCTTACACCATTGCCATTTCACGGAAAAAAGGAAAAAAAAAAAAAAAAAAACATTACACCCACTTTAATCATTTCTTAACATATACGAAAGGTTTCTGCTATTTTTGTTTTTGTCAGCCAAGTTCTTTCCGAGCCAATCTTCTTCCTTACTAGTCATCACTGGCTACTTGACAGTATAAAAAGAGTAAGAACAGAAAACCCAAAATAACACGGATTTTTTCTTTAAATCTATGAATTCAATTGGAATTTTGCTGATGCAAAGTATATCAGACTGAAAGATATAAATTTTATCCCAGAAAGAGAAATGAGCTTATGAATGAAAAATTTGAAATTAAAAAAACAAAACAAAAACTTATAAGTTTGGATAAGCATTACATACTCACCAGAAGATGCTTTAACAACTGCTAAATGGTAAATTGGCAAAAAATAAATAAATAATTCACAAGCAAATCAGATCTGTGACACCAAAGGAGGAACTTATAACTACAAATCAGAGTCTAGGATTTCATGTTCCAGAGAGATCCGACAGAAGAAGCGAAGATAAAGTAAAAAAGAAAACAGGGGATTTTTTTTTTTTGGGGGGGGGGGGGGGGGGGGAACGGAAAAAATTGAAGAAGAAAAGATGACAAAAGAAAAAAAAAAAGAAGAGAGAGAAAAAGATAAAAAAAAATTTATATAACAAGCTTACCGG
>JANHAO010006832.1:0-20862 GCA_026873985.1 Saraca asoca
ATTAATTCCAAAAAAATTTATACTTTAGGATATTTGCGACCGAACAATGACCAAACAGTGACTGAACTTTAGCGACCGAAATATTTCGTCGCTAAATCAGTCGCATACCTTCAAAAATTTCCCCTCGCTCAACTAGCCGCAAAGCAGTGGCTGATCAGTCGCCAAGCAGTGGCAATTAGAGACCAAAATTTTCGGTCGCTAATTTCGGTCGCCAGATTCCTTTTTTTTTGTAGTGCTAGCGACAAGATTCACACCATTAAAATCTATCAATGACCTAAGTTTTATTACAAGTTAAATAATTTGATCACATAATTAATTGACCTATAATAATTAGTTGTTGTGACATTCGTTTAATCCAATAACATATGATTTAATTAAACTATGATAGTGCATATAGAAAAATTCCAACAATATCCCACTTGGATAGCATAATTTAATAAATGAGAACTTGGATTACAATATGTGGCCATAACAATGAATGTTAACAACAACAACAACAATGATATTATTATAACCATAAGTCAAGCATAAATACCTAATAATGTAGATTATTATATCTGATATGAATTCTAATGTCATATATATCTTGAATACTTACGTTTCAAAGATCGGAACGTAATGTGGAATGTGTGAGAAACTAGACATACACATCAAAATATGATCATATATACATTGTTATGAAATTGTCCATGCATCCGCCCAAAATGAGAATAAATCTCAACATGATAATGAGACAAAGTCTAAATGTCTCTATCGATATATCATAGAATAAATGCGCACATTCAACAATAACATAAAACATATGGCAACATCATTAATATTATAAAAAAAATCTCAAAATATTAATAAATTCAATGTTCTTAGCAAAATACAAAAGGAGAGAACTCACACTAACCCAAAGCATCATATGACTTAGCTAATCCTATATTCTTAACATGATCATGATACATTAGCACCATTAGCCCTTTGGTTAGTGGATCTACAACCATATAATCCATGGAAATATGCTTAATACAAGTTTGATGCTTGCATATCTTTTCTCTCACAAATTCATACTTCACTTCATAATATTTTGCACAAGAATTACTTTTATTGTTTTGAGAGAAGCATACAACAACAATATTGTCGCAATATATGGTTAAAGGCCTTGAAATGCTCTCAACAATGTTAAAACCATATATGAATTTTCTTATCCATACAATTTCATCAGTAGCATCATAACAAGCTATTGTCAAGCCTTAATTCTTGGGCACATGACCAACATAGAAAGTCACCTAAAGGTGGCTTCCTACAAGCCTAAACTACATAATAAGACTCTTGAGGCTACACATTTTGCTATGTGGAAAGTGATTTGACAACTATAAATTATGCAAGACAAGATAGACAAGTGTGACAAGCCTTGACACATTTATCAAAATACTTGTTCATGTTTCTAACAAAAATTCAACAGAGTCTCCTTTGTTTTCTAGCCCCTGAGCCATAGGCCAGTACAATAATTCAAGGCCACACACCCTACTTGCAATCTGTATAAACAATCAAAACACATAACAATGCCTAAACACATCCATACACATAATCTGTTAGGCAAACAACCACATATGCATATGGGAAGACTCAACCTAGCCAACTACCAAAATATCTCTAATAAAATGCCTCCATGCTCCACAAAGGTAGCCTAACCAGTCAAGGACCAAGCTCAGGTCCAGGTGGAGGAAGAGGGGTAATAAGAGTAGCTTCAGACTCTGAAATATAATTCTAAAAATAATCGGAGTGAGTTTCTTAGAAACCCCATGAGTGAATAATTAACAATTATATTCAAATAAAGTCTAGTATAAACATATATATGTGCTCATTTATGAAACATTTTGCAAATTGAAAATTTTAGTCTCAAACCATTAAAACTCAAAATCCATAACTCATCAAATTTAAGGATACCATTCAAACAATTAAAGATGCAATTTCAATAGATATAACAAACACCAAGTTTAAATCTAATATAGGAGTTGAAACTAGAAAAGAGTATGCTTCTACACGTTAAAGTTTTCCCCCAAACATATATAGTAAGAAACATGACATGTAATTTCAAATATACTTATCAAGATGAAATGTAGATAAAATATTTCATACTTGATAAATATACATATATAATGAAAATACAAGATCTTAATATACAGTTAAGATCCAATGGTGACTTTCTATAAACAACCTTGCCTAATAACATTCAGTTGCCATCATTCACCGTATCTCTCCAACAGTTATTCTCCCCTTATCCCTCCATTGATTTCATTTCTCAATTCAATTTATTCACAAGTGCACTTGGAGGTTATTTAAGAAATTCCTTAAGGATCCAAGGAAAAGAATGCAACATAAAGCTAAGAAGGAGATATCCTTTCTTTAAACAAAATTCATTTACAACTCAATCAATATCAATACAATAATTCATCATTTGTCATTTCAATCACATTTTCTGTCACATTTTCATAAGGTTTGAAATAATTCAAATCAAATCATATGAGACAAATTGACTTCCAAATAATCCAATAGTACTAGTCTCACAAGATTAAGCTTTCAATACCAAAATGATGCAAATGTAATTTATCATATCTAAATCATAAAATTTCAAGTATAAAACATTCATAGAAATAGCCTATCCAACAAGTTCAGCAAAATCTAACAACAATTGATCACCATTTATTTCCTAAAATCAATTCCTAATTTGATTGAAAACCTTTTAATTACTTAAATTCCATTCTAAGACAAAAGAAAATCAAGTTAAGAAAGAGCAAAAATATAATCACTTGACTAGTACAATCAGGGGAAAAAGAAGGCCCAATGTGCCAGCAAACTGGCGATAGTTAGAGTCATCAAAAACTGGAAGGGAATGACAGTGTTGGCTAGAAAAGAAGGAGAAGCTGATGGCACAATGTTGGGTTTTTAGGCTAGTTTCTATTTTAGATCAGAACAACTCTCTAAAAGGGCAAATCAAGCTTAGTAAGGCAGTGCAGAAACTTTTGTAGTGAATAGCGACACACAATGAAGCATGATGCTAATGGAACACCGCTCCCCGTCTAACCTTCAGAGTAGATGAGAACAAAGAGTTGGAGACACCGCCCATTGGGGATGGTGATTCACGATGTTGGGTTACCCTACAATACAGGTCCAGTGGTGATGCTTGTTTAGAAGCTGGGTAGCATTCCAATGGACCTAAGCTACAAGTATTGATCATCGGATAGGGAGCAACAACGACTCAACTATGGTCTGTGGAAGAAAAGGAAAGGGAAGCAGATTAAGCATGGATAGGAAGGAATTTAGGGTTTAGTTGTTTTGTTGTCCAAAGTGTAGGAATGAAAAGAGGGTTTTTGAGAAACAGAAAAGTGAATTTATTATTTTAAGCATTTTGGTACACAAAATGTGATTTTATACAATTTGTTTATAGTATTGCACATAGTTTTTTTTTTAAGTTGTCAAAATAAAACTAAAATATAATTTATGTTTACTTGATACCCACCACAAATAAACATAATTTAATAATTATACTTTTAGATCTTTAAACCATAACTAAATAAAGTTTGAACACACTTAATAACTAAAAAACATAAATTTTATCATAAGTCAAACTAATTCGTCATTTAGTAGTAAAATAAGTAGCACATCAACAATTAACCTCCCAAAAATATGCACTAATTTAATGTGTTTTCCAAATTGTTTGTTTTTAAACAAGCATAGTATAACAAGTGTTACAAATTCTCCCCCTCTAAAGAATTTTCCTTGGAATTCTATAAGTAGGATTACAACTAGGACAGTAGAAAATACTTTTACTGACTATTAAAGGTATAATTCTAACAACGTTAGAATAGAAAGATTCGTACCAATAAACTATTCAAAAAGATAAGGATATTTGTCCTTCATGACTAGTTTAGGTTCCCAAGTCATCTCTTCTTTCCCATAGTTTTCCCATAGGACTTTTATTAAAGGATACTCCTTGGAGCTAAGTTTTCTGATCTATCAGTCTATAATAGCTACAAGATACTCCTCATAACTCAAGTGACTATCCAACTTAGTTGAAATTTGCAAAAGGACTTGAGATGGATCTGGAACATACTTTTTCAACATGGATACATAAAAAATAGGATGAATGCTCTCTAGCTCTAGGGGTATATTTAACTTATAAGCCATGACGCCTACCCTCTTCACTATGGGAAACGAACCAATGTACTAGAGACTTTGCTTTCCTTTCTTACCAAATCTCATCACTCCTTTCATGGGAGATATTTTCAAGAATACATGGTCACCCAGTTGGAACTCCAAATCTCTTCTTCTCTTGTCTGTATATGACTTTTGATGGCTCTGACTAGTTATCAATTTTTTTCTAATAATCTTGACTTAACATCATGAACAAAGTCTGGGCCTAATAACTTTGCCTCTCCTACCTTAAACTAACCAATAGGAGATCTACATTTGCTCCCATATAGTGCTTCAAAAGGAGCCATCTGAATTAAAGAATGATAATCGTTGTTATAAGCAAATTCAATCAAGGGTAAATATCACTCCTAACAACCCTCAAATTCCAACACACAAGCTTGAAGCATGTCTTCTAGAACTTGAATTGTCCTCTCACATTGTCCATTTGTTTAAGGGTAAAAAGTTATCCTAAAATGGAGTTATGAACCCAAGGCCTCCAAAAAAGATCGCCAAAATCGAGTTGTAAACCAAGTGCCCCAATCAGATATGATAGCCAATGGAACACAGTGAAGAGATACAATTCAATCCAGGTACAATTGAGCATACTTGGAAGTTGAAAAAATGGTCTTTATCAGAAGAAAATGGGCATTCTTTGTCAAACAATCTATAATCACCTATATAGAATCATAGCCTTTGGAGTCTTTGGCAGTCTAGTGAGGAAATCTATGGTAACTTTTTCCTATTTCCATTTAGGAATCTCCAAACTTTGATGCAAACCTGCAGGTCTTTGATGTTTGGCTTTGACTTGTTGACATGTGAGGCATTAAGAAACAAAATCTACTGTGTCACATTTCTTTCCTTCCTACTAATAACCTACCTTCAAATCCTGGTACATCTTGTTACTGCCTAGATGCATAGCATAAGATGAAGAGTGGGCCATTTGCAAAAGTTGCTATTGCAATCCATCAACTTTGGGCACCCAAATTTGACCATGATAAGTCAAGGTTCCTTGTTTGTCTTTTGGCAATCTCGTATTTGGCTTTTTCTTTAATCTATCAAGCAACCTACTTACATTCTCATCTTGAACCTTGCAACTATAATTTAGTTAACTAAAGGAAATTGTACTTGCATGTGTGCTAGAAGTATCCTAGGTTCTGATATTTGTAATAAGAATCCACTGGTTTCTACCTGTATAGCTCTTGAATGATTGGTCTTCTTTACATAATATGAGCAAGAATCCCTATTGACTTCCTACTCAATGTATCCACTACAACATTGGCCTTACCTGGATGATATAAAATTATGTAATCAGAATCTTTTACAAGCTTCATCCATCAGCATTGTCTCAAATTCAGGTTTTTCTACTCAAAAATATATTTCAAGCTCTTATGATCAGTGTAAATCTCATAGGTCTCTCCATAAAGATAATACAACCAAATCTTCAATGCAAATACCCTTATAGTCATCTCCAAATCATTGATAGGATAAATCTACTTGTGTTTCTTGAGTTGCCATGATGCATAAGCTATAACTTTGCCATGTTGCATTAGAATACATCCAAGACCTATTCTAGAGGCATCATAATAAACTATGTAGCTGCTACCACTCGATGTTAAAGCCAACACTGGTGCCATGGTCAAACACTCTTTGAGTCGCTAAAAACTTCACACTGATCAAACCATACAAACTTAGTGTTTTTCTTAGTCAACTTGGTTAAGGGAGATAAAATTCAAGAGAAATCCTTTACAAAGTGATGGTAATACCTGACCAAATCCAAAAAGCTATGAATCTCCATCACTGAGGTAGGTCTAGACCAATTTTGAATAACTTCTACCTTCTTAGGATCTTGACTGAAACTTTCATTGGAAACCATATGTCCCAGAAAAGTCACATTTAATAACCAAAACTCACTTCAAAAATTTAGCATACAACTAATGTTCTCTAAAAGTTTGCAAAACCATCCTGAGATGTTACTTATGTTCTTGTTCACTATGGGAATATACCAAGATATCATCAATGAACATAATCACAAATTGGTCAAGAAAAAATTTGAAAAAATCTATTCATTAGATCCATAAAAGCTACAAGAACATTGGTTGTTCTAAAAGACATCACCAAAAATTCATAGTGACCATACCAAGTGTGAAAAGTAATTTTTGGAATGTCTTCCTTTCAGATTCAAAACTGATGATAGCTTGAATGTGAATCAATCTTTGAAAAGCATTAGGCACCCTGGAGTTCATCAAACAAGTTATTAATCATTGGCAATGGATATTTATCCTTCACTATGGCTTTATTTAGTTGCCTATAATCTATACACAATCTTAAATTCCATCATTCTTTTTCATAAATAAAACTAAAGTTCCTCGTGGTGATGTACTAGGTATAATGAAGCCTTTGTCAACTAAGTCTTGCAACTGTACTTTCAATTCTTTCAATTTAACTAGTGCCATCCAGTAAGGCGGAATGGAAATGAGATTGGTGCTTAGAGCAATATCAATACAAAACTTAATTTCTCATTTTGGTGGCATTTTAGGTAACTCTTCAAGAAAAAAATTTGAGAATTCTTGAACCACTAGTACATCTTCCACTTTTTGTTCTAAATGTTCTATGTCCCTGACATATGCTAGATAGGCCTTACATCCTTTCATTATCATCTTTCTCACACTCAAAGTAGAAATAAAGTTAACAGGAGCATCACTCTTATCTCTCGAAAGCAAAATAGGATCTCCATTTAGTATACAAAAACTAACTAGCTTTTTATAACAATCCACACATGCATGATGTGATGATAACCAATCCATACCTAGGATGATATCACAATCAACCATATCTAACACAACCAAATCATTAAGTAAGAAAGTTCAATGCACATTAATTCACAAGAAGATATCATATCACAATTAGTCAATATTTAACAAAAAGTAGTAGATACTAATAGCTGTGATACCAAAAAGAGTCAGGGTTTGGCATGTTATAATGCAAGATAAGTGGAAATAAATGAATGAGTTGCATCCAGGTTAAATAACACATAAGCATGAATAGAGTCAACTGATAAAGTACCTGTAACCACTATATTGGAAAAGCATAAACTCTCACAATAGCTCCATATCCACTATCATGACCTTTACTGGAAGGACCTCTATCTCCCCTTCTTCCACCATAATCAGATAATGGTGGTCTTATAGATGCTACAAAGTGTGATGAAACATTTCCTAATGCACCTTTGGCCCTACTGCTACTAGGTGGGGTTGCTCGATATGGACAATCTCTTACTATATGACTCATCTGGCCACACCTTAAGTATGCTCCAGTCTCCCACCTACAAACCTCTGAATGCATTTTACCGTAAGTTTTGTATAGTCGTGATGCCTCCAATCTAACTAGAGTGGGATAAGTGGAGCTAGATCTTTCAGGAGGTTGATAAATCATAGAAATAACTCTTACTAACCTCCTACTCTGACTACCCTAACTTGGGGTCCTAAATAAAAACTATATATCATGCATCCATGAAGGAGGTACACTAGAAGTTGAAAATAATTGTAATTTGGGCTCTTTACTAGTACCCTCGTATCTCTATTTCTTTCTTGCACTACTTTGGGCCTTCTTTTCATTCCTTCTTTCTATAAATCTCACTTATAATTCTATAGCCTTGTTGTAAACTTGTTGATATATGGTCCCCTTGGAAACCTAAATGACATTAAAATAATTATTGTTAACGCTATCATCAAATATCCTGGCCTTATCCCTTTCAGTGGGGTCATATGCCTTGCAAATTGGGAGAAGTAAAGAAATTAGGTGGCATACTCAGAAACCAATAATCCTATTTGCTTAAGATTGATAAACTCCTATAATTTAGCATGTCATTATCCCTCAGGAAATAACTATTGTAGGAAAGCCTTATGAAATGTCTCTTAAGTGTCCACTATTCCTTTGGGTACTCTACTGCTCTCCTAACCTTGAAACCAAGCTGCAACTAATCCATCTAGCTAGAACCCAACTAACCTTACCACGACATCCTCTGAGCACTCAATAACCTACCATAACCTCTAAATCTGATCTAGAAATAAAGAAGGATCCACTGATCAACTGATACTTGAATAACAGGGCGGTTTGAGCTTTTGAAACTTTTAAATGTAGTTTCTAAAATTCATTAGTGTTGGTCCTACAAGCAATGGAGGGGGTGTTGGTGCCTGTGTTTCTGGTCCTTCATGTTGTTGCCTTTGAAGCCTTTAGGTCAATTCATCTACAAATTAACTTATGGCACTTTACAAGCTTTTGGCCTATACTAGGGCATTAGAAGTAGAATGACGTATTGAAGCTCTAGAAGTGGAAGGAGATGCTATCTCAAGTTGGGAAGTTTTTGGTTACACTTCTTCATATGTAACTCTACCTCAGCCTTTACCATAGGCTCAACCCCTAACTCTACTTCTACCTTTGCCTCAAGGTGGTGGTGAAGGTGATGGTTCATGAGAAGCTATTTTGGACTCTTCTTCATATCGATGTCCAACTCGAGCTAGGGATCTAGTCCTAGGTGGCATTTGCCTATCATAAGAAAGAAGGATTATTTTGAATAATATTCATATATACATATACAGAAACAAAAGGTTTAAGAATTGTGGAGATTTTCAACATATATCTTGGAATGGGCATTGACAAATCCTTATTCATGTCTCGTGCGACCAGGCACATTAATATGAACTCAATATGGCTATCCCATTTTGGCAGCTAAAGACTCTAAATTATACACCTATGCTCTAAACTAGGCTTTGATACCAACTTTGTCAAGCCCCAATTCTTGGGCACATAATTGGCCTAAAACATCACCTAGGGGTGGCTTCCTATAGCCTAACCCACATAGTAAGACTCTTAATGGTACACATTTTCCAATATGGAAAGTGATTTCACAAATGTAAATTATGCAAGACAAGATAGATAAGAGTGAAAAGCCTTGACACATTTATTGAAATGCTTATTCATATTTCTAATAAATATTTGGTAGAGTCTCCTCTATTTTCCAAACCTAGGCCATAGGTTAGCACAACAACTAAAGGCCACATGCCCTACTCATGACCTATATAAACAATCAAAATGCATCACAATTTCCAAACACATTAATACACACAATTTGTTGGGTAAACAACCACATATGCATAATGGAAGACTCAACCTAACCAATTGCCAAAATATCTCCAATAAAATGCCTCTATGCTCCACAAAGTGGCCTACGCAGTCAAGGAGCAAGCTTAGGTTCAGGTGGAGGAGGAGGAATAGTAGGAGTAGTCTCAGACTCTGAAGAATAATTTTTTTTTAAAAAAAAAGAAGTTAGTTTCTTAGAAATCCAATGAGTGAATAATTCACAATTAGATTTAATTGAAGTCTAGTATAAACATATATATGTACTCATTTATAAAACATTTTGTAAAATGAAAATTTTAGTCTTAAACAATTAAAACTCAAAATCCATGACTTATCAAGATGATATGTAGATAAAATATTTCATACTTCACAAATATACATATATCATGAAGATACAAGATCTCAATATACAATTAGAATCCAATGGTGAGTTCCTATAGACAACCTTGCCAAACAGTATTTGTTCACTATCATTCACTGTATCTCTCTAGCAGTTATTCTCCCCTTATCCCTCCACTAATTTCATTTCTCAATTTAATTCTATTCACAATTGCATTTGAAGGTTTTCTAAGGAATTCCTCAAGGATCCAAGAAAAAGAATGCAACATAAAGCCAAGAAGGAGATATCCTTTCTTTAAACAAAATTCATTTGCAACTTAATCCATATTAGTACAATAATTCATCATTTGTCATTTCAATCACATTTTTTATCACATTTTCGTAAGGTCTGAAGTAATTCAAATCAAGTCATATGAAACAAATTGGCTTCCAACTGATCCAATAGTGCTAGTCTCACAAGATTAAGCTTTCAAGACCAAAATCATGCAAATGTAATTTATCATATCCAAATCATAAAATTTCAAGTATAAAACATTCATAGAAATTCATCCGGTTTCAAAATTTTCATATAATATAAATTCAAACTTAACTATCTCAAAATCATGCCTTTGTAATACACAATTTTTTTTTAAAAAAAAGGCGAATTATCTACTCACCTTTAAAAGTAGCAAGATAACCTCAAATTATATCTCAAATATCAACTTTCCAAAATGGCCTATCCAACAAGTTCATCAAAACCTAACGACCATTGATCACTAATCATTTCCTAATTTAAATGAAAACCTTTTAATCACTTAAATTCCATTTTAAGACAAAAAAATATCAAGTTAAGAAAGAGCAAAATTATACTCATTGGTTTGGTACAAATAAAGGAAAAAAGATAACCCTGCTTGCCTGCATATTAGCAGTTACTGGAGTCGCCAAAAACTGGAAGGGAATGATGATGTTTGTTAGAATAGAAGCTGATAGCACATTGCTAGGTTTCGAGCTACCTTTTATTTTATATTAGAGCAACTCTCTAAAAGGGCAAATCAAGCTCAACAAGGTAGTGATAGAAACTTCCATAGCAAATGGTGGCACACAACGAAGTATGGTGCTAATCAAACAATGCTTCACATTTGCCCTTCGGAGTAGATAAGAATAAAGAGGTGGAGATGTCATTTACTGGGGATGGTGATTCATGATGTTGGATTACCCTCCAACACCTTGCAACAGGTGTAGCGGTGATGGTTATTGAGTAGTTGGGCAATGTTCCAGCAAACTTGAGCCACTAGTAGTGGTTGTTGGATTGGGAGGTAGTAGCGGCTTAGTAGTAGTCCATGGAAGAAAGGGAAAGGGAAGTAGATAGGGTATGGATAGGAAGGAATTTAGGGTTTGGTTATTTTGGCATCCGAAGCATAGGAATGAAGAAAGGGCTTTGAGAAAAATAAAAAGGGAATTTATCATATTATTTTATTTTTTTATATAGAAGAAGCATTTTGGTATACAAAAAGTGATTTTAAAACACTTTTAACTTATACAATTTATTTACAGTATTACAAATCGATTTTTTTAAGTTGTAGAAATAAAACAAAAATATATTTTATGTCTACTTGATACCCATCACAAATAAACATGATTTAATAATTATACTTTTAGATCTTTAAAGCATAACAAAATAAAGTTTGAACACATTTAATAACTTAAAAACATAAATTTTATCATAAGCCAAACTACTTAGTCATTTATTAATAAAATAAGCAGCACCTTAACAATTAACTCCCTAAAAATATGCACGAATTTAATTTTTTTTTTCCAAATTGATTGTTTTTTAACAAACATGGTGTAACAAGTGTCACGTACTCCTCTTCCATAGTGGAAATTGTTGTAATTGATTGGTTAACACTTTTCCATGATACAGCTCCTCCTACCATCATAAAAATGTATTCAGATGTCAATTTCTTATCATCTAGATAACCAGTAAATTCAAAATCTAAGTAGCCTATGACAACAAAATCACCAGATCTCCTATAGGTCAACATGCAGTTCTTTGTACCTTATAGGTACCTCATAGCATCCTTTGCAGCATTCCATTATCTCTGACTAGGATCACTTATGTATCTCCCTGGTACACCAACTACAAATTCTATATCAAGAGATGAATATACTATAGCCTACATCAGGCTACCTACAACAGAAGCATATGGAACCATCTTCATTCTTGATTTCTTATCATCATTTTGAGGACATTGGACCTTGGAAAGAAACTTAACCTTTTAAATGGGTGTAGAACAATGAGAGCATAAATCCATATTGAACCTAAGCACTTTCTCAATATATGATCTCTAAGATAAGCCAAAGTATCCAAGATTCTATCACAGTGAATTTGTCTACCCAATACAAAGGAGGCATCACCAAGATCCTTCATCTCAAAATGTTGTGACAAAGTTTGCTTTGTCTCATTTAACAAGTTCATGTTATTACTTGCAAGGAGAATATCATTAACATACAACACAAGGATCACATAACTACCTGCACTCATCAAGTTTAGATACAATGATATGTTGTATTCTTCTTGAAGCCAAGAGAAGCCACTATCTCATCAAATTTGACATACCACTATCTAGAAGCTTGTTTTAAGCTATATATGGACTTCTTCAACTTGCAAACTAAGTGCTATTTTCCCTTCTTTTAGAAACCATTTGGTTATTTCATATAAACACTTTTTGACATGCCACCATTCAGGAAAGTTGTTTTAACATCCATTTGGTGGAGCTCTAGATCAAAATAAATCACCAATGCCATAAAAACTCGAAACAAGTCTTTTATCGAAACTAGCAAAAAAGTTTCTTTATATCCTATGCCTTCCCTATGATTATAGCCTTTTTGCTACCAATCTTGCTTTATACCTCTTAACTTCATCTTGAGCATTCCTCTTGGTTTTAAAAACCCATTTGCATCTAACTAGTTCACAACCAACAGGAAATTCCATCAAATTTCATGCATCGTTCTTGTACATTGAAGCTAATTCTTCTTCCATAGCATTAATCCACTTAGAAGAGTTTGCACCAAAGATTGCTTCTGAAAAGTTCAGGGGATCTAAATCATCATTGACTTCAAACTCATGTTCCTACAAATAAATCATGTAATCACTTGAAATTTCCTATCAACGTACCCTTTGAGATCTCTTTAAAGGAATCTTTTTAGTTACAACATCTGATTCTCTATACTCTGTCACTAGTTGCTCTAGATCATTTTGTGGAGTTGTCTAAAATGTTCCAATTAAAAGAGTTGCTAGTGGGACAACACTTTTCTCCATAGTCATTTGTGGGAAGACATTTTATTCTTCTTTAAACAAGTAACTTGACGTGATCCACTCCCACTTTTCAACTGATCCTCAAAATAAATGGCATGATCTGACTCAATAATTCTTGTAAAATGAGTTGAACAATAAAACATGCTATCTCTAAACCCATTACAATAGCTAGTGAAGCATCCACTTATGGTCTTTGAATCAAGTTTCTTAGTGAATGGACTATATGGCCTTACCTCAGCTTTATAACCCTATATATGGAAATATTCAAACTTAGCCTTCTCCTATACATCAACTTATACAAAGTTTTAGGCATAGACTTTTTGGGAACTTGATTCAAGATATAGGCAGCAGTCCTTCAAGCATTTCCTTACAAAAATTCTAGCAAGGAAGAATAGGCTAACATACACCTTTCTATATCTATAAGCGTTTGATTTCTTCATTCTGCAGTACCATTCTACTCTAAAGTACCAGGCATGGTGAAATTAGCTTATATTCCACACTCCTATAGATATTTAGCAAAAGGACTAGGGTTTCTACCTATTTCATCATATCTACCATAATACTTATCACCTCTATTGGAATTAACACACTTAATTTGCTTACACATTTTGAGTTCAATTGTAGCCTTGAATTTCTTAAAGGCATTTAATGGCTCAAACTTCTCTATGAGAAGTTTTACCCATCTGAATTTTGAATGGTCATCAATAAAGGTAATGAAATATTTGTATCCATCATGGCATTAAGTGAAATTAGTCCATAAATATCAGTGTGGATCAATTCCAGAACTTCTTGTTTTCTAGTTTGTTTTTTCTTCCTTTAGCTCCAGTAAGGAGTTTTCCCTTGATGCAATAAATACAGGCACTGAAATGTGAGAAATCTAGATCATCTAGAACTCCTTCCTTTATCAATCTCTCCATTAACTCTCAAGATATATGGCTTAAACATCTGTGTCGAAGCATTGAGGATTTCTTATCTATTTTACCCTTTTTCTTTCCAAAAATTATTTTTATGGAATTTGCAAAATCATGGTCCAAATTAAGTTTATATAAACCATTGCATAGAGAATTGGTACCAACAGTAATAGAATCATAAAGTAAACTAAAAATCATATTTCCAAAATAACAAGAATATCCTTTTTGGTCTAATTCAACAATTGAAATCAAGTTCCTTCTTATAGAAGGTATATAAATAGTATCTTTCAATTTTAAATCATGAGCAATTCATAAAAATAAAGAAATGACTCCTATGTACTCCACTCGCACTCTATCTCCATTCCCCAATCTATCCACCAGTTCTCCATCACTTGGTTTCCTCATATTTCTCTACACATATAAGGAGTTTGTTACATGAATGGTTGCACCAGTGTCCAGCCACCAAGTATTTGATGGAACATCAATGATATTGGGTTCAAAACATACTAGAGCTAGAGGATTACCTTTCTTTTTCTTCTCGAGCCACTTTTTGAATTTGAAACAGTCAACCTTCTTATACCCAAACTTCTTGCATAACTTATAAGATCCCTTGAGCAAAGACTTCTTGGGTCTAGAACATTGCCACTATAACACTTTAACAAATGAATTAAGGTAGTAGCTAGTTTATAAAAAAAAAATTGTGTGTTAGAAGTATATAATTTATTGTTTAAAATGCATAATAAGTGTTGGAAAAATAATTTAGAAAAGGGTGTATTTGAGTGAAAGTTTAAATTTTTCGGGTTAAATCATACATTGCCTTTTTTATTTTTATTTTTATTTTTATTTTTTCCTATTTTCCTATTTTTTTCCTGTTTTTCTTTGCCTTGTACTAGCCCTCTACTTTCTTTCTCTACTTCTTGATAAACCGTCTCCGATCTCCTTTTCTTCTTCTTCCTTTCTCCAATCTGTTGCAATTGCTTCTGCTTCTACTTCTTCTTCTTCCTATCAAGCTACCACATCTGTTACCTTGTCCCTTTTAGACACTACCCAACTTTTTCTGGATCTGCTTATTTTCTCTTTTTGTCTCTGCAGTCCATAGCCACTGCTTCTGTTCTACTTCTTTCTAACTTGGCTTTCACCGCTTTGCACCTACGTTCACTGGCCCTTGTCTGATTTGTTCCTGGTCCTCCCTCCTATCTAGTATGCTTGGTCATTTCTACTTCAACTCAGCTTGACTTTTATAGTAGCTCACACTGGGAGTTCTTTTGGTTAGCCAACGTCTAACAGCAACAAGTCATGATGTGTGCTTGCTGGTGCTGCTAGTAAAAGTAACATCACCCTCTTTGCTATTGGTCGGCTGACCTCCCCTATTGTGGGTGTGGTATTGCTGCTATCCTACTGTTGGCTAGACTCCATTGCCGGTTGTAGCTCCGCCATCCACCACTCTCCAATGACCAATGATGTTGTTACTCTTTTCCTATACTTATCTTGCAATCTTGGACAAAACCCTCAACATTTTTGTTAAACTATAAGTATGTATTACCTCTTCCCAAGTTCCATTTTATTTACATGTATATCTTAATTGAAACTTAAATACTGAGGCTGCATTACTTTGAAACAGAAATTCATTGTGTAAGATTATGGTGATTTTGGTAACTAGGTTCTATTAAGCCAATTTGGGAAAGTTTTAGTTCAAGATTTCCACTTGAAGCTACCTTGTTACCCTTAAAGGTGAGTAAACAATCATACTCTTTTTGTGAATCACTTATTACAAAATTATTTTTATTACTTGGACATCATAAATTTTGGAATAATTAGATGATTGTTGATAGCCTATTTGAGATCATAACAACATGTTATTTATATGTGAATATGAATGACTATAGCATACCTATTATTTTTATATGAATTACTACTTATGGAATTAGTGATTATATTATTTTGCTATGTTGGATTTCTAAAACTATTGAACTATATGCTACATGAAACAATTGATAACATCTTCTGATCACTGAATTTTTGAATTGATCACAATTTGCTCTTTATTTCTGAATACATATGGTAATATGACATATTTTGTTGATTGATCATTTTTGGAAACTTGAATCCATTGGAAATTCCTTTAGAGAATTTCCAAGTGCACTTGTGATTAGAGTTATATCTGTTGCAGGAATAAAGGGAGTATATCTAATGGAAGAATAAAGTGTTCAATGATTATGCCTATTAGGTATGGTTACCTTTAGGAATTATCCTTTGGATTCTAATTATATTTAAAAATTCACAATTTTTCCAGTACTTGATTATTTGAAAATTTTGAAAGACCTTAGTGATTTTCTAGGGTTTAGCTTATGATGAATATTTTTCATAAAGTTATACTATGCCTTATATTTTGACTTATGATTATTATATTTACTAATGAACTGAAGCTTTTAAACTATTAGACTCCTTTTTAAATTGTTGATTATGTCCTCACAAATGTATGTTTCACTACTTAAATTCTAAATATGAATTGCAAACTAAATTTTTGGATTTTCGAGGGATTATCTACTCACTAAGTTTTTGTGATGCTTACTCCATTTTCTTTCCTATTTTTTAGAGCTTGAGCCCATTCCCATTGTTCACCCTTATCCATCTGGTTTAGAGTCTACTCCTTGATTAGTATATTCCTTCTTACAGAGCTTAAAGGTATACTAATGGTGTGATTTTGGTAGTTGGTATAGTTGAGATATGCATATAACTTATTTAGTTGTTACCTAGTAGAATGTAGGCATTGTGTTATTTGGGCTTCTATAGTCTTAGTTTTGATTGCACAGGTTGTGTGTAGGGCATGTAGCCCTCATTTGTTATATTGGCCTAGTGCCTGGGGTTTGAAAAACATAGGAAACTTTGCTAGATTTTCGTTAGAAATTAAATTGAGTATTGGTGTATACATCTATCTATTAACCCATCATGTTATAGTTGTGTCATATTAAGAGTATTCCTACATTATTAGGCTTGTAGAGGGTTTCCTAATAGTGACCTTCTACACAAGCCTAGAGTTTGGGTGCATAATTAAGGGTCGCTAACTGCCAAATTTGGATAGATATATCGAGTTTGTGTTAGTGCACCTAGGAGCATGAAACATGAATAAGCATATGTTGATGCCCACACCATGAATTATGCTGGAAATCTCTATAATTCCTAAATATTTCATTTGTACTCACATACATATCTCAATCTTGCCTAAACAAATCCTTCTATTTGATAATAGGAAGATGCCAACCAAGATTAGATCTTTAGCTCATATTGGAAGCTGATTTGAAAAAGCATTCGAGAGAGCTTCACAAAACCATCTTCTTCAAGGACTGTGGCTATGCCAGTGGTAGAGGTAGGGTTACACATGAAGAAGTGTAACCAAAGACTTTCCAGCCTAAAATAGATACTCCTTCCACTTTTGAAGCCTCAGCTGACTCTTCCACTTTAGATGCCCTAGCCTGGGCCATAAATTTACAAAGAGCCATAAATGAGTTCGTTGATGAACTAGCCCCAAAGAGACTTTGGAGACAGCGGTAGGAAGGGCCAAAAACACAATTGCCTCCATCCCCTCCACCTCCTATAGTGCCAACCCTTTTTGAGTTTTAGAAATTACCTACAAGATTTTCAAAATCTCAAGCCTTCTCGATATTCAGCCATTGGGTCATCAATAGACCCTCTTTTATCTCTAGACCAAACTGAGTGATTGTGGTAGGTTCTTGAATTTTCAAAAGACATTGTTGTAAGACTGGTTGGATTCTAGCTAGATGGATTCATTACAAAATGGTACAAAGGTTAGGAAAATCATGGGTTAGTAGGGGATAGAGCAAACACATAGGAAATGTTTCATACAGCTTTCTTGTAGCAATTCTTTATGAAAGGACAATGATATGCTAAATTGCAAGAATTCAATAATTTGAAACAAAAAAGGTTGATAGTTTTTTGAATATGCTACCTAGTTTCTCCACCTGTCTCAATTTGCAAGACATTTGATCCCCACGGAGAGGGAGAAGGCTAAGAATTTGTTGATGGCCTTAATGATAATTACTTCAACATTATTCGAGGTGCTACCTATTTGAGTCATCACCCTTTTGGGAGATCTAGTTCTAGTTATCCTACTCCAGTTAGACTTGAGGTTCCAAAGCCACATCAAACTTGTAGAAAAATTCATTCAGGAATTTGCAAATGAAAGACCGAAACTTGCTTCAGATGTAGTCTGATAGGCCATATGATAAAGGACTATCCTTATCCAATAGCCCCACTTAGTGGCATTAGGGTCACAGGTGCATTAAGAAATGCCTTGCCTTGATCTATAGCATTAACAATCTGAGTTTGCTAGGAGAGGAGGTGGTAAAGGATCTATTAGGAGAGGTCGTGGTAGTAGGCATGGAGCTACTGCAAGAGTATATGCCTTGACTAGACAGGCCGCCCAGGCCTCTAATACAGTGGTTATAGGTACTTTATTGGTTGATCCTATTCCAGCTTATGTGCTATTTGATCTGGGTGCTACTTACACATTTATCTCTTCCTATCTAGCATCGTGACTTGCTAGACCCTGACACCCTTTAGAATCACAACTATTAGCATTTACTCTATTAGGTCAGACATTGACTGCTTGTAATATAATTTCTTCTTGTGAAATTTATGTGTGTGGAACTGTTTTACCTGCTAATTTAATTGTATTAAATATGGTTGATTTTAATGTTATCTTGGGCATGGATTGGTTATCAACACAACAAACATGCATTGATTGTCATAATAAAATGGTTATTTTTCATGTACCAGAGAGAGAAGTTCTTTTACTCCAGGTAGATAGGAGTGATGTTCTTGTTAACCATATTTCCTCCTTGAGTGCCAAAAAGATGATTAAGAAAGGATGTAAGGCTTATATGGCATATGTCCAGGACACAGAACCAGTGGAGCAAAAGGTAAAAAATGTAATAGTGGTTTTGGAGTTCTTAGATGTCTTTCTTAAAGAACTACCTAGGATGCCACTAGAATGAGAAGTTAAATTCTATATTGATATTGTTCTTAGACTGACTCTATTTCTATCCTTCTATATTGGATAGCACCAGTTGAATTGAAAGAATTGAAAGTGCAACTATAAAATTTAATAGACAAGGGTTTCATTTGGCCTAGTACTTCACCATGGGGAGCTTCTATGCTATTTGTATAGAAAAAGGATGGGATTTTAAGATTGTGCATTAATGATAAGTAGTTAAGTAAAGTCTTAGTGAAGAATAAATATCCACAAGTAAGAATTGATGACCTGTTTGATCAACTTTAGGGTGCCTAATACTTTTCTAAGATCAATTTGTGTTCAAGCTATATCCAATTATGAATCTGAATAGAGGATATACCAAAGACTACTTTTCACACGTGGTACAACCATTATGAATATTTGGTGATGTCTTTTGGATTGACTAATGCTCTCATAGCTTTCATGGACCTGATGAATAGGATTTTTAGACCTTTCCTAGATCAATTTGTAATTGTGCTCATTGATAATATCTTGGTGTATTCTCATAGTGACCAGGCCTATGGGCAACACCTTTAGATAGTTCTGTAAACTCTTAGAGAACATTAACTATATGCCAAATTTTCAAAATGTAAGTTTTAGCTATCTAGTGTAACTTTTTTGGGACATGTGGTTTTCAAAGAAGGTATTAGTGTGGATGCCAAGAAGGTAGAAGTAGTCTATAATTAGCCTAGACCCACCTTAGTGATGGAAATTTGTAGCTTTTTAGGTTTGGCTGGGTATTATCATTGTTTTGTGAAGGATTTCTCTCGGATTTTGGCCTCATTGACCAAGTAGACTAAAAAACATACCCAATTTGTATGGTTTGACTCATGTGAAGCAAGTTTCCAGCAACTTAAGGAGTGTTTGACTATGGCACTAATGCTACCTTTACCTACCAGTAATGGCAATTATTATATTTATTATGATGCCTTCAAGATTAGTCTTGGGTGTGTTTTGATGCAACATAGCAAGGTCATAGCCTATGTATCAAGGCAACTTAAGAAACATGAATAGAATTACCCTATTCATGATTTGGAAATGGATATGGTGGCGTTTGCATTAAAGATTTGGTGCCATTATCTATATGGTGAGATGCGTGAGATCTACACTGATCATAAGAGTTAAAGTATGTTGACGTCGAAATATGGTCCGTGTGGAGGAACCAAACTTCGACCAAAGGGATGTAGAGTTCAGGAATCAATGCCACTCTTGAAGTGTTGTCAGGGATGGCCAAGAGGAAGAGGGGACAGAAGAGGTAGTGTTTTTAATGTGGTTTGGCCAAATTCGGGCGGTACTGGACCCTACGTCCACGGCGGAGGTTTTATTGATGATATGTAGGAGTTTTGTTTACAAGATTGGCCTTTCTCCCCTTTCTACTAACAAGGTAATCCTATTTATAGAAGAAGGAGAGGTGCTATACATTAAATGCTAGCTACAGTTGTGTTTTATCAAATAAATGAGAAAAGACAGTAAGAAGGTCGTATTCGGCCATAGGCTGTAAAGCAAGCCCTCTTAGGCCGACAAGTAGGCTTGTAGCTGCCGTTATGTCAGGCAAGGTGCCTTGCTGTCTCAAGCGAGGGCTTCTCGAGGAAGCCACTTAGGCATGTCGTAGCGAGTAGGCGAGTTCGAGCGGAACGGTCGCTTGAACAATGCTCGAGCCTGTTACCGCTAAGTCGCGCTGTCGTTGGAGAGCGGTTCCTCGGACCATGGTCAAGCGAAACGAATGAGACGGGGTTTGACGTTCGTTATCGTTGTCTGATCTCCCGGAGGCTCTGTTCTTGAGCCCGAGGACTGGTCCTCGGTTCCTCGGGGACTCGTCCATGCTAGGCTATTTTAGTATATAACATAAGCCCCCAAACTCTCGGTGTGCTTTGCAGATCGGGAGTTGCATATTTTTTAGGCTGGATTCGTATCTTTAGTCAGTGTACTCCCTTGACCGAAAGGTCATATCAAATGTCTTTCCA
>JANHAO010006833.1:0-20856 GCA_026873985.1 Saraca asoca
CAGCAGTACCAAGAACAAACTAACTAAACTAAAACAAAAAGTATAGCAAAAATCACAAATTAACAACCAATCAAGAGGTGATAATCAACATATTTATAGACATTTTACTCATTTATCACCATTTGACCTTAGAAATGGTGAGTTTCACAGGAGATAGTCAAGTTCAAGAACAATATAACTTTTATGAATAATACAAGAATGAGAGGCTTTTGTTGCAAAACCTATAATCTTTGGGTTTGGAGAGCAATCATAAAACTTAGTAGAATGCTCTCAACAGTTAGTTGAAAAAGAAAAAAAGTTGAAAGATTATGAGGATCAATTGTCATCCTTTTTTAAGGAACTAAAAGAGCTTAAGAGGCAGTATGAGCAGGTATCTTTTATTTTTGGCAATTTGATGATTTGAAGATGGAATATGAGCAGTTGACCAATTAGTTGATTGAACTTTTAGAATAGAATATGTATAGGATAAATGATAAGGAGTAAGAAGATGGGGCCACAAAGTGAAGGATAAAGAAGCTGCAAAAAGAGTCATCCTTTTACCAATCCAAGTGCCAATAGTTAGAGGCTCAAAACATTAAGCTTGGTTGAAGGATCAAAAAGAAAAAAAGAAAAAGTAGGATGACCTATTACATAAAGTCAAGGAGCTAGAAGAGGCATTCAAGAATTTGAAGTCAAAATCTAAAGAATTAAAAGAGACACAGGTTCTTTCTAGCCAGGGGTTCATTGAAGGTTTCGAATCGGTTCTAGACCAAGTCTTTTTGTTTACTTTGGTCTTTGATTTTAATAAGATGGATATTGGAAAGAAAGCTTCTACCATTGCCTAATAGCAAAGTCTTGCCTACATGGCTGGATGACTAGATCAAGATCAGCCTTCTGGTGGTCTTAATGATCTTGTTGAAATTCCCTCTTCAAATGATCCCTCTAGTTGAGATTGATGAACCTTATTTGTATTTTATTTGTAATCATTCATTCGTACACTTTGAACTATTGTTTGGTTGTCTATTCTTTTGGATTATTGTGTTGCTGTTTGCTCATTCCATTTTTCTAGACTCCAAAGGTCTTATTCACTTTGAGTGCTTTAAAGGCTTGTCATGCTAGAATCGCTTTGAGAGAAAATTATGGTCATTTGCTTTGAGAGAAAATTATTCTTAAATTGTCGATCATTGATCATTTTTGAGAGGTTGCCTCAATAGTTAAGGTAGTTGATTTGCTATACAAAAGAATTCTATCAAGCATATGTATCCTTTTCTAACACAGATGTTATTATACATTTAGATTTTACATGAATAAGTGTTTAGTCATACTTAAATCTCGCTTCTGGCTATTTCACTTGACAACTTTCTTTTTCTTGATCATAAACTTCGGACATTTGCTTTTGGTTCAAGTTGTTCATATAGCAACTACCAATAATAGACTAGTCAACCCTGACTTGTCCGGTCCCATTGTCAATTGGAAATTTCATTATCAAATGTGGTGTTGATACAATAACTTGTGCTTGGTTTAATGATGTTCACCCTGAAATTGCATTATAGGCTGTATTTAGTGTGTCCACCGCTAGAAAGTCAATGTCAACATTCTATATTATAGGTCAAGTTCCTAGAGATAGTTTTAATCTAATTGAATGCAAGATTAGCACTTGCTTCATCAAGAATCTGATTGAAGTTCTCAGACTAAAGGGCTAAACTTTTAATTAATATTTGAATGGCTCTTGCCTTGTGGGTATATAAGACATCAACTAAGCTCCCTTGATTAACAAAGATTCTTTTTAACATGTAGTTATGAATGGTTGTCGTGATCACTATTGGTTTGTTATGCTCTCGATCGAAATCTAGGAGATAATCATCTTTAGAGAAGGATATGACTGGCTTTGGCTGCTACTTCAACTTTTCCCTTCTAATTACCATTGTTTCTTGCATATATTTTTATTTTTTCCTTGAAGGCCATCCTAATAGAAATCATCTAGCAATGGTTTTGATGACACCCATGATTTTTGTTGGTTTCTCTGTGAGCTTTTTACTTCTGACTGTTAGTTTCTCACTTGGAGAATGCGATCAAGATCCTTCTCTCTTCCTCTTGTTGTTCTAAATTTTAGACGATTGTCTATCATCATATTTCTTATATTGCTAAAGATTCCCTCATTTAATCAATCTTTCAATGTCATTTTTTAAACTAAGACATTCATCTATATTATGACTCCAATGATAGTGAAATTTGCAATATTTCTTTATTTGTGGGGGAGGTGGCTTTTGATTCTTCTAAGGAGGGTACTTCATTAACTCAACCAATTTACAATCATCCATAACTGATTTGAATGAAATATTCAATGGAGTATATTCAACAAATCACAACTTCGAGAAGAGTCAATCCTTCTGATCATTTCTATAGAGTATATTTGGCAAATCTTTGCTTTAAGAAGAGTTGATCCTTTTGTCATTTCTATTAATGTAGTGTTGGCTTTCTCCTATCAACTTAGCTTTCCTTTTTACCTGTTCAATTTCCTTAGCATTTATGAATTTATTCGAACATGCTAGAAGTTTAGCAATGCTATCTATTAGCTTTTTCTCCAAAGACTTGGAAAAGTCTCCTAATTGTAATGCTATCAAGATTGAATGCATAACTATCACTTCTTATAGATATTTTATTTCCAAGGCTACTTGTTAGATCTACCCAAGTACTTCATCAGTGGTTCATTCCTCCTTTGTTTTATCATCATAAGTGATGCACTAGGCTTCTTATGCACCTTGAGAGGTCGCAAAGTAGGCCAGGAATTGGTTGGCTAGATCTCGAAAGCATCCAGTCAAATTTGTCTTTAGAATCATAAACCAAAAAAGAATTGCCTTCTTCAATGTTGTGGAAAATGCTTGGCACATTATCGCATCCAAGGCTCTTGAAAGTAACATTATTGCATAGTAAGCTTTGATATGCTTTTAAAGGTTGATTGTTCCATGATAAGACTCCAAATTTGTCAGGGTCTTGAAGTTTTAAGGTATCATCATTCTCATGATATCCAAAGGGAAAGATGTAAATTCTCCTTATCATCATGTTCATGGTAGACATGATGGTTGTGGCCACCTGATCGATTCACTTATCTACTCTATCTACCATTAGAATGAGAGTTAACTATATGCTCTCTTTCAATCTCATTAGAGTTATAGTCATGATTATGTTGATGATGCTCTTTGTCATCTTGGTAATAACAGTAACATTCCTCATTATAGTTGTGGCCTTGTTACTCATCATGGCGATGATGGTTATATTGCCTATGTAGTGCTTGCCACATCCTTTTGAGCTCTATGTGCAATTGGCAATTTTTTCCATATAGACTTTTAGCATCATGATCATGATGGTGATGGTGATGATGCCTATGTCTACGATGATGATGATGATGATGATCAATAGATTGTTGATTCGTGAAGGTTTTGCTATTGTTAATAGCTCTCAATCTTGGCGGAAAATCCTATTCACCATGTTATAGCATTTTAACTTTTTCTATTTGTAGGAAATCAAAAAAGTTAAGTCAAGTTTTATTGAAATATGAAGTGTATGCAATTGCAAGAACTTCCAAAATGTTTATCATCATTGGCGGTGAAGAATAATAGCAAAACTGCCATTAAAACAAGCAAATTATCATTAATTTGAAAGAATCTTAGAATGAAGATTATGATATATGATATTTAATCCAGAATAAACAATTCAAAATGCATACAATGATGTTTTTGTAAATGATATCTAATTGTATTTAGAAGTTCAAATTGATAAGAAGATCTTATTAATTGTTAACTGTTCAGTCCATAAATAGAGATTTTTGAATAAGAGCTCAAAATGAAACAAAACAATGACAAATTAAGTAAAATCTTGCAGGAATGGTGATAAGATTATAGCAAAATCAAAATTAAACAATGTAGTTGTAATTGATCAAGACAATCAGAGCAAATTGACTCAATATCTTTGAAGTGATATGCCAAAGTTAAGAATAATGAAAATGAATTACATTTTATCATAGTGAAAATTATGCCAAATGAAGAGCAGATAATGTTGAATCTTAGATAAAAACGAAAGTAGATTTCATCATAAATTGCAATTAAGAGAATTTTAAACATAATTATCATAATTCAAAAGTAGAACATAGATGTTGTGTAGACTATCAAATCGCAAGAGGCTCCAATTGATGAACACTTCAATCTTCAATGGCTGAATGCAGTGGCCAGGATTCACCTGCACACAATCTTGAGCAGTGATAACTGTCAAAGCCCCTCCAATGCTAAAGTTAGAGAGAGTTCAAATGATAGAGTGAAGTATTTAATAGTAATAAATAGAACTCATTGCTAACAAGGGGCTTTCTACTTGTCTAAAGCCCTTAGTTAAAATATTGATGAAATGGGCCTTTAGACATTAAGCTTTGTATGCCTTATTGGACCGTTAGTCCTACATTTATCACCATATGTTACATAAATCTATATCTATAAATCAAGTGTTAGTTGTTTCTAGAAACTTAAGTTATTAAGAGAAGGGTCAAGGGGTGTTTTATTTTAATTCTAACACGTCATCTCGTGATACCATAAGTGTTAGTTTTGTTCCCAAAAGTTTAACTTAGTAGGAGAAAGTGAAGGAATGATTTTATTATAATTTTAACACGGCCAATAGATAACTAGTTCAGTTTCTTTTTGAAACATTAGATGACACAACAATATTGAAAGTTTCTATAATCAATTTATTAATTGTGATAGAATTTGTAAGAAAAATCAAAATAAATACAAATCCATCACAATGGAAACCATCATATAATAATATAGAGGCCAAGACTTCAATACACTATTAACTTCTGGATAGTCACACCTTGGATATTTAAATGATAGTAGACTATTAGATAAATCATTTATTAAAAGGACGACTTGATTTAAGTTCTTGACAACCTGATATTTAGGTTTTTAATTCTTAATGGTTCCATGTTAAATCTATCACAAATTTTATTTAAATTCAAGGAAAATCCTATTGTTGTGCCCAATTATATGAGTTATTTAAAATCATATCGTATTAGTTCTTTATCATATTCCATTTTTTACATCAACTATTTAAAATCATACTTATGAATACATTTCATTTGTCTCGCTTGATTGACCAAAATAGATAAATTATAATTATTTTTATAATTAGTTAATTATTAAATAATGTAAACATATTCATAGAATAAAAAATGAACTTTTACGTATCTTAAAATTATAATAGAATAGTTATATTTATTGTAATTATAAATAGAAAATAAATAATATTTTCATGATGCAACCACGATAAACTCATTGAAGTTATTTTGTTTTAATTAGTTGGTGCTTGAATTATTCAAACACATTTATAAAATAAAATATTAACTACATTTAATTATAATGAATTTATATTTATTTTATAATAATAATGAAATATTAATATTTACTTTAATTACACATAAAAATGAAATAATATTTTTTGTGTTATTTTGAATTTAGAGATATCAAGTTAATTGAATTACGATGTTTATTAATAAGAAATAGAAAATTTTGAATATATTATCATTATCAATATTGAGTTTTTCTGTAATTAATTTTAAAAATTATAATTGACATTAACTTATTGATTTAATTAGATAAAGAATTAGGATAACTATTATTTTGATTAGGTTAAAGAATTAAGATGATATTAATTTGATTATATCACAGATAAGATGAATTAAATAAAATATAGTTTTTAAAATTATTGGTTTTAATTGGGTGATATTAAGAATAGGTAAACAAATATTAAAATCTTATGGGATTAGTATTTTTAGAGAGATGACGCAATCTTTAAAACTCTTAGACTAGAAAAATTTCAGAGGCGGGGAAGTTTTGCCTTAATATATAGTATCTTTTTTATTGTTGAAAATTGGAAAAAAAAAAAAGGAGGAAATCGATCCACAAAAGTTTAAGTTATATTTAGTGTACAAATGGCCAGCTAACCTGGATGTCACCCATGACCGTTTATTACTGTATACCTTGCTCCCTATATTAAATCAAATCAATAAAGAAATATTAATGAACTTCACATTAAAAAGAGACGATACAGAAAAACAACCAAAGAGAATAATTTTGACATTAAAATATACGAAAAAAATTAAGTATTATAATATCATTTAAGTATATTTGCAATTGTTGAGAGCAAACTCCTTTAAGAATTTTTTGAACCTTGAAAGTCAAAAACTTCTGACGATACCCTAGATCCCATCACCCTTTAATCTAAATAATATAATTTGGTTTAAATATCTAATATTAGTTGATGAATGTGGAAAAGAAGATAATTAATAAAATCAAATTTAAATTATTATCTTTTCATCCATCAAAATTATCTTTATGTTATTGGTTTGATCAACATTCTAAAGATCAAGAACCACCCAAGACGTATAACTCTGACATGTATATTCCATTATTCCATTATGCTTGGATGTGGTTATGTGACACATGAAATTTCATTACATTTTCTCCAGAAGAACCTTTTAAAAACAAATTAATATAAGGCTTATTTATAAAAAAAAAGTTGACAAATAATAGCAAAATTATATAACAGGGCATCAAAGATGAAACTAAGAAAAGACTAATATAGTTTTGTTCAGATATAAAATCATAATTCTTTGCAATAAGTTGAATGAAGCCAAAAGTACCCAAAAGACATGGAAAAGAAAGCATATTTCCTACATGATGAATACTCCAATCTCCAGGAGCTAAGAATGGAGGTTTTAAGTCACCTATGACAAGGCTTAAGCAGTAGAGATCGTTAAAACTCCTCTGATACTTGAGTAACGGAGATATCAATAAGACTGTGAACTATTCAATAATCAATAATTGGACTTATACCTTTTTATTTATGGAAGACAACGGGGGCAATTTGGTCTTTGTTATCCTAATGCCCATGGCTGAACAAGGCTTCGTTCATTCAACTAGGCCTATATTTGTCACTTGGTTAATTATATATTGATCACTAGCCCCCCTCAAAGTCTTAAATGAGGCTAGACTGAGCATTCCAAACTAACCTACACTATCTAAACAATAGATCCAATTGATTTTTCAGATAATCACCAGGCAAGAATTTTAAAATAAATTCAAGAAACAATAAAACATGACCTTTGAGATCTAGGCTCTAATTGTTACCTCCTCAGGCTTGTTACCCATTTACTAGATACCTAAAAATATTAATTTTGCGATCTATGTGGCATTGGATAATCTTAGTTTCTCTTTATCTGGAACCCCTGGGCTTGTAAAATAATTCTTACTTCTTTGTTCAACATTTTCACGCTTCTATCGTACAATTTTCCTAAAAACTACTACTTTCCCTTGCATCCAATTTTTAAGTAGCTAGCCTTATTCAAAGGATCATCCTCCTCAAGTATGTAGATAACTCTTGAAGACTACTTCATTTTCTTTTAATGCTCTCATTTATTTCATTTAACTTTCAAAATTCCTTTTCAATCATACCTGTTTGTAAAAAATGTCTTTATCAAAAATATTCCTTTGTGACTTCTGAATCAATATCGATTTTAGGCTCAATGATTTCCCTTTTTATTGTTTTATGAGTTCCAATGGCCCTTTGATATGCATTTTTGTTTGGTGGTCTTCTTTTTAGGGGTGCTTGATGATGGGCAATGCAAGTTCCACTTCTTTTGACGTAGCTCAATTAATTAGATGTTGTCAAAATTAAAACCGTAAGTCACCCTTAACGAAGCAGACTAACATAGGATCGACAATGGATAGTGCTTCAATATGGGTTAAGAATGATGATTTGAGTTGGGTTGATGTAGAAAAAATGAAAGTAAAAGTATCTCCCTTATGGCCTAACCTCATGACTATTAAAAATCTTTACAATGAAGGGAATTACTTTAAAGAATAACCTATCATGATTTTTGAAATTGCCCAAAAATAGAACACTATATGCAGCTTTAACCCCGATTGTTATTTTATCTTTAATAGCTTTGTTATGCAAGTAGTAGGTGTATGACCACCTTTTTCCTCTTTCTAAAAATTTGTACTTACAGATTTAAATTTTATGTTCTTTTGGCTAACGTTCAACTCTTGGTTCATTTTAGAAGGTTTTGAGTCTATTTGCAAAGATATCGAAGATATTGACTTTGTCTCAACCAATGAGCTTTTCCTCTACTTTTTTTTTCTCTTATTCCCTTAAGAAAAATAGGTCATGGATACACTTCACCGCAAAGGCCAAAAACAATGCTATTCAAAAACCTATTCATCAACTTTGATTAGTGGAAAACCTCATTCTTTAGGATTGAAGCAAATAATGGTTCTAAATGCTATAAAGATGATCGCATGGGATTTCTCTTCCTAGTAATGTGGTCATGTCTAACAACTCTTCCCAGCAAAGTATTCCGAAAGGACTTAAGCCTGACCTATCAAGTTATAATCTAAAAGTTTTAGCAAATGAGCCCTCTAGACTTGAAGACCACACTAAGTTTGTGCTTGATTCTTGTAATTTTTAATTGATTTCATTCTTGTATTTTTCTTTTCGATCACAAACCAAAGTTTTCCATGCTTTTCAAATCTTCATCTTGAAAATATGTCCAGCTACTACCAATCAAAGTATGACAATAATCCAAAAAGGAATAACAAATCTTATCATTGATAGCCCATTTCCAATTGAAGGGTGGTTATTTGTAACATCTCTAGGATTAATCTGATTGGATTCGAACACGGGTTTGGAAGGGTGACCAATTGTAACATTCCTAGAACATAGCCTTAGACTAGAGTGAGTCACTTAGTGAAAGAGGTAGTAAAATGAAATTTCATAACTTAAACCCAGATCAGAATAGGACCACACAATAGGTAGGACCAAGGACTTATGTTATAAAGGGCCTCAAGAGTCAAACCAATCGATTAACCAGTCGATATGGACATGGCAAGTTGACTAGATGTACACACATGCCACTTGTTCAACGTTTTCCTCATGTTTCAAGTAAACATCAAAGTCAAAAATTTCATACTCACTTAAACCTTCAGATGATGGTGCGAAGGGTCCTTCTTAAGGATGTAGGCTATATTTTCTTGTTTGAGAACAATCTTTAAGTTTCATAACCAGTCCACATAATTTGGATTGCTAAGCTTATTATTAGTTAGAATACTTCATAAGGAGATGTTATTTGTCATTTAAACAACCTTCAATAAGAATAGAGTAGATTAATATCCAAGAATAAGATTCATTTTATATGGATTTTAATAAAATGAACTCCCATTATTTTCTTCAATTCTAATTATCCTTTTTTTTTAGAATCGGATTATCACATTGGATGATAATCTTATTAGGTTCGGATCCTAGTTTAATTTACTTGAACTTGATGGAGGCCAAGGAATCTAAATAAATTAGACTAGGTAGACAACTCTTTATCAATTACATCTCCATGTAATTCTTAATCATTAGGTTGACAACTCTTTGTCATTTATTATTCATCATATCAAATATTATTAATAGCTTATTATTAATAACGTTCAAAGTAAAACCTAATTTCGCATAAACATTGTATGGTCATGACTAGGCCATCCAAACAATATAGTTTTGCTAAGTTGAAACCATCATACAAGAATCTCATATATATTTGAATAATGATAGCATGAAAGATGTAGCATAACCTTGATGGAGGCAAATCAATCTCTAGTTACCATTTTTTTAATGGGTGACATTAGACCATGTTCTTATCATGTGACTTAAATTAGTGAGTGATTTTTTAATTAGTCTAGGGTTTAACTATTAATTGTCTTACACACTAGTTTTTATCATACATACATCTCATTTATATGATACATATAAATCCTAGGCCTACATATGTTTACTAGTCTATGTCATACATACATCACCATTTATATCATACATATAAATCACTTGCATGCATAATATATATAGGATGATTATGGACCATTTAAATTATTCTCTTGAGCCATAAAAGGGAAGAATCTTCATGTGTCATGCCTCTTGCCACACATCTCACTGGGCTGCCTCCTTCTTCTTCCACAAGAAAACAAAATTGCTTAATTTCTATCCTATGTAACTAATTACATCTTATAGAAGAAACCTTTAGTTGTATTCAAGGGGAGTAAGAAGAGAAGAGAATTTTACATTCAAAAGTAGAAAGAAAGGCTAATACACATACCTAAAAATATTATATACATTATATTTATAAAAACTTTGGTCCACAAGCATCCTTCCAAGTCTTCTAGTATATATGAGGCATATAAGACAAGAAAGCATAGAATATTAACTATTTGATTCAAATTATGGTCATCCATGTCTCAAGTTATATGATTAATATTTAATTTAAATAAGTTGATTAATTTGATTCCTTCATCAAACGACACAATCAATTTATTTTGGAAACTAATCATCATTAACTCCAAAATCAATTAATTAGTTAATTCCATGTAACTTTCCAAAACTTTGATACCAACTAAATTATTAAAGGAACATTTCTAAAATTATTTCTAATCAATTAGTGTTGATCATTAAAATAAAAGGAAAGTTTCCAAAATAATTTTCAATTAATTTGCAATCATATTCAAATTAATTTCCAAGGTAAAGAAAGGTTCCATAATCACATGAACATAATTTAGGAAAGTTTTTCAAAATTGGTTGTGATTGAAATTAATTTCCTAGATTGTAATTGTGTGATTAAGTCATGGGGCTGATTAATCGCCATCACAATCAATCAAAGGGTTGATTAATTGTTATCACCATCAATCATTGTGGCTAGAACCACCATGTGTGGAGACCAAAAGACTCGTTCATCCTCCATTAATTGCTGGTTGGTTCTACTGGCTTGTTGGTTGACCAGCCACTATCAATGGCCTGCTAGCTAGTCATGCAACTCCTTGCTCAATGTACTAGTTGGCCGATTCCTCTCTTATGTATTTTCATTCAAAAGTGCAGATTCGATTGTATTGTTTTGTAAAAAAAAATTTACACTATAGAAAAATTTTGCATCTTAAATAAAAAATTTGATCTTATGGAATCAAATTACACCATGCCTATAATCTCCATTATTACCATAACAATCAAATCCTTAATCATGAATTAATAGAGTACAACATAGGCTCCAATATCAATGTTGTATAAATAGGATCTAAGCATATTTGATATGCTAATCATTAGCATTAAGTATACACAAGGAAAATTTAAAACTTTTCCTAAACCTGGATCATGTTTGCATATTAATTCAAAAGCAAGGTAAATTTTAAAATTGCATATTAAATTATGCCTTCTCAAGAGTTGTTCTCAAAATTCTCAGTCCCTAAATCTAAGTTTGAACTTCCATGCAATTCCACAAACAAGCCCCATGATTATTTCCTTTAAATTGTGTCTAGATAACTTTTTCAAATTGATCTCCAACACCAATGGTGATCCATACAAACCAAGTTGATTTAAATCCTTCACCAAATTTAGATGACTGATATAGTAGGAAATACAACCACTTAACTTAATAGGTGCTAGCTCTCCAAAGAATCAATATTCACTAAGGTAGAGTTGAGTATTTGAATGCAAAGAGGAGATGAGTAGGATTACAGAGAGAATGTTGTCGCACAACACATGTGCTAGGGATGAACAACACATATGCTGGAGCATAACATTTAAATATCAACTATGGAAATTTACTAATATTTAATAATTAATATCTCCATTAGAAATATTAAATATTTGACTTATTAACAATTCTAATCACATTAGAACCTTTAATTAATCATTTCAAAATTTCAAAATGTTCACCCAATTTAACTCTTGAATTCAGAAGATTTTACATTCTAACTTTCCTTTGACTTTGGATCAGTGTGATTCTATTGTGTGTAACCTAGTAGGCTTCCATGCATGTTGGCAATGAATTCATTTACAAGCTTCCATAAGCTTAATTGAATTAAAACTCCTTTTAATTCAAACACAATTTCTCCATATTATTCAAACAAATTCATAGGTCATGGTTGGCTTCTAACAAAGCATCATGACCACCTAAATGCTAGGAATATATTATTTAGAAATCAAGCCTTTCATGATATGGTGTTAATGTGTAATTCAATCCCTTCATCTCTTGATATTCAAAATGGACTTAGGATATGGTTCAAGTGTTAACCTTAAAAACTCCAATCTAAGGTGTATGTTTGATCATGTGCTATCTCACAATCATTTATATATAAAACTACTTTTATGTATCATTAATTGATTATACATAAAACTCCTTTTATATATTAATCAATATATAGGCCTATGAATTTGATCAGAACACAAATATCAAAACATCTTTAGAATATCTTTCCTTTGTTACAAAGGAGGATGAATTCTCTCTTGATCAAATACTACCTTTATGTATTTCATGGTGTACCCAAAGTTATTCATGTATACTCTTTGAAGAGTGCAAGCCTGGAAAAAAATCAAAGTACATGATTCCATACATAAGATATTGTGTTGATCTCAAGTCTAGGGATCACTTACATAACCTTTCATATGAGAAGTATATTGACATATGGTAACAATCTATATAGTTTCTCAAGGCAAGTCAATCGAGTCATATGTTCTCTAACATATACCTATATATTTGTTCAAATCTCTCCATATCAAACTGTGTATGAGATCATTGTATTCTTCTAAAGAATGTGACATAATATATGCTAGTTTATTCATGAATAATTGATATCATGGTTTATTCTTGAATAATTGATATATTGGTTTCTCCATTATTCCACAACCAGAAATATTTGGAAATTATAACTATATCTCATAATTATAATCTCCATTATAATTCATTTGTACACAATTACAACTTTAAGGACTTTATCCAAGATAGTGTACATAAATCAAACATATACATATTTAAGACTAAATTGATAAAGAGGCCAAAGCATAACATTTTATTAAATCTGCTAAGATATGTTGTGTCCATGCCATTACAACAATTGTCTCTAGGGCATCTTTATATTGATATTGAGTTCCTTTTGGGTTAATTTGATCTTTTTTTTATTTCCTAGCAAGTTGAATGGTGTTTCCCCAATAGTTGAAGGACAAAGATTAAAATTGGGGATAAGCATATGCATTTTAGGTCCTAGAAGGTTCCCCATACCACATGAGTGGGATTCTATCCTTCTAGCTCCTTTTTCATATAAAGTATTTCTATTTTAAAATTATAGAAGGAATTTTGATTGTTAGAAGTAAGGAATGTGGCCAAAGAATTATACTATTAGAATTAGGCCTAAATTAATGAAAGCAAAAGTTATGAATTGTTATGAGACTTGAGTAGGTCATGAGATTATGGATTAAAATAGGAATAGATCTGGAATGTAAGATTTAATGAATTTAGACTTTGGCTAAAATGTATACAAGAAGATAGATTCAAGCTAAAACTTAAGAATTTGATTTCCTAAATGATTGATTGATTAATGTATGAAATGAGTTATAGCAAGCAAATGTAGAAATGGTACAAGTTATGGATTAATCTAGAAATCCCAACTTTGCATGTGCATATGGGCATAAATATTATGAACTAATGAAATGTTATGAAATGTTTTATTCTATAATTCATAAAATTATGATTTATGAATTTCCCATTTATTTCTTAAATTTTTTTTGTTAAGATTTCTTATATTTATGAAAACTATTAAAATTGTTGTTCTTCTAAAAGTAAGGATATTATTATTTTAATGTATTATATTCTTATTATTATTATCTGATGGTTTTTTTGAAGTAAATATTATTTTAGGAATGGGTGAATTTCTTCTAGGGAAAGTATTTCTAAAATTTAATCTCACGCATCATTTAGGAAGCATTATGAAGGATATTAATAAAGAGGTAGACATGGGTTAGTTATGGATAGATAAGAATGTATAGTTTATGATGAAAGATAAGAATGCTATGAGATGTAAGTATGTGTATGTATGTCTATGAATTAGCTAGGGATATTGGTGGACTTACATGCACTAGGAGATGTATGTGGTCACTTATATGGCAAGGGTTATGGGATAGATGGTCACTCATGTGGTAAGAGGTCATGAGATAGGTGCATTAAAGTTCAAAAGTTATGAAAGGACCTATGGGATAAAGAAAAGTCAAAGTTCAAGGAAAGTTAAGGTTAAGTAAACAATGCTCCCTAGTATTATCTATTGTTAATATAATCAAGAAAGATGAACTTTACATGGTTATCAGATATAATTTAGTAAAGCAAGTATGATGATTCTAGATTATGTTATGTTAAAGATGTGATAGAATAGTCAGGAAATATAAGGATAGATATTAACTATGAAAGATCAGATATGATTTGGAAATGACTGTGATTACATTTTTAATATATATATATATATATGATGTATAACTTTGCATATATCTACAAGTATGACCAAAAGGATTTTTAACCCAAAGTTGGATTCATTGATTCGTTGTACTCACCCCTCCCATTAACATTTTTCATGTTAATGAGTCTTATGGGAGTTATCTCAATTGGAGATACTTCAGGATATTGCATGCGATTGGAATCAAGTACATGGTCCTCTTGATTTACTTTTGGTTGTTAGTATCCATCTAGCCACACATTGGGTCCTTAAATATGAAAAGAGTTTTATGAAAAGGATTTTTTTTTTAAAAAAAATTGAAAGTTATCTATTTAAAGAAAACATTTTCATAATAATTTACATATAATGGATTTTTCTAACAAGGCACCATTCATCATTTTCCATATTTATTTTCATGATTTCAAAAGATTAAAGAAATTTTAGTAAGGTTATGCTCATGGGTTTTGTTATATATGAAAATTGGTTCGACCTAGATGGACCTGCGAGCAGCCCGAGAGCAGCAAAAGGACCAGCTTGGAGAATGATCAGATCGCTCTGCCATTAGGTCACATAGCGAAGCGACCTCCTCAGCTTGAGCTTGTGCATGACAAAGTGAGCTCGACCTTGACTTCTTTATCCCAAAGACGGGCACATCCCCATAATGAATGATCTAGCTGATGAAGTATGACCAGCGACCTGGGAGCTCACTAGACAGAAGACCCATTCACACTTTGCCCAACAGACACTCTAGGCCCACCTACTGAAGACAATCTGTAGCAGTCGGATAATCGAATTTTGTCTGTTCATTCTGTCTTATATAATAAATGTCGATGTAATAGATTTAGTGCATATGAAATTACTATTGTAACCTCTTCTCCTCCACAAATATGAGGAAGGAGCCTTCTCCAGGGGGATCATCTTTTATGTAGGCAGAAACTCTATCAAAATAGAGAAAGGAGAACCTGAGTGCCAAAACCCTATAGAAACACCTTCACTTCAATACATCACCGTGGGCATAGGGTCCAGTTATACCTGGATTTGGTCGAACCACGTTAAAAATCTTGAGTCTCTTTACTGCTCTTCCCTTCTTCCTTGTGTATTTTGCTGATTTGTTGTGTTTGAACCAGTTAATGGTTAGAGATCTCGAAAGGATCCCCCCATTGGCCAGAGTTTGGGTCAATACCAAAATCTAACATCAACATTTTTTGGTGTTGTCTGTGGGATCTCACCTATTCTGGTTCGTTTCTTACTGCAATGGCTAAGGGAAGAGCCACCAGAGCTTCAAATGCATAACCCAAGCCTCCAGAAGGTCATGTCTCGATGATAGACTCATCCACTACTTCTGTCATCAGAGCAACCACTGGCGTCCCTCCAGCCAGCTCTATACAACCAGTTCCCAACTAACGGCACCGATGGAGTGCAAACCTAGCTGCAACATTAGGAGAAGCTTGAACATATGATGGAAGAGCTGGCTAAAATGGTCACAATGTTAGTGCAAGCACAAGCTTAGAATGTTCGAGGGTAGGTTAAGACCACCGTACTCAGAGTGGAGCGTTCCGGTGAGTTTGACTAGGAACAAACCTCAAATCACTATTCATACAGCCAAAAAAGTGAACCAAGTCACCAAGTCTCTAGCCAAAGACCGGGGGGCTTGTATGTTTTGGTGGAAGATCTCCTTCAAAGAATCAAGCATTTGGAGGAGCACCCTCAGGCTTGAAATAACCAAGGCCACTTTGGGGAGTGAACTCCCTTCTCTAGGGAAATCATAGAGGAACCCCTCCCGTGCAAACTCAAAGTTTCAACCATTCCGCTATATGATGGAGATAGTGATCCGCACAACCATTTGGACCTGCTCAACATCCAAATGGATCTTCAAACCTACAACCCCTTGATTAGGTGTCATGTCTTCCCCGCTACTTTGGGTGAAGTCCCTCGAATGTGATTCAGGAGCCTCCCAGCTCGCAGCATCAGTAGTTAGGAGGAGTGCCGAGAAAAGTTCATTGACCAGTACCGAGCGTTGAAGAAGTAACTCGTGCCCCCATGCCATCTCACTACAATCTTCTAGAGTAAGAAAGAAAAACTAAAAGACTATATCGCTCATTTTAGGCGTGAGGTCAATAATGTCGAAAAGCCCTCAGATGAGGTCATCCTGACTGCTATTTCAGCAGGACTTCATAGAGATGAAAAGTTGTTCAAGAGTTTGTATAAGTCCCCGATTAGCAACCTGGGTGAATTCTATGAGCGAGCCACGAAGCAAATTAAATGGGATGAGACTTTCAATCCGTTGAAGCCCGAGGTGAGCAGCTTGACCCAAAATAAGAAGAGGTGATTGTGGAAATGGGAATGACAGCCCCGATCATCAGCTCCCTAAGAAGAACAAGGATGAGCGACCCCCATTGATAGGTTACCATAGCACCTATAGCATCTTGTCAGACTCCCAGGACAAGATCTTTGTAATGAAAAAGGACAAAGAAGATTTTGAAAAGCCTCCACCCTTAAAGACTCCCAATAAGTCCAGACTCAATCGAGGGAAATTCTATGCATACCACAATGAGTTTGGGCATGTTACCTCAGAATGCTGGCGCTTAGAGACGTTATCGAGGATCTCATCAAAATAGGTCTTCTGCATGACTATGTTGTGCAGCCTTCCAAGTAGCGGTTTGGACCATCTCAACAAAATCCCGAGTAAGAGCAATATCCTACTATTAGGACTATCTTTTAAACTTCTATAATCTTTGTAAATTATGTAAATATTTTGAATATTCTAATGATTTTAAATTTTCTTCAAACAAGTGATTTTCCTGACTGGCTACCCTTTTATTTGGATAAAAGATCTCTCTGGCTACAAGATCGGCCACCCTTTTATTTGGGCACAAGATCGCCCTAACCACAAGATTGGTCACCTTTTATTTAGGCACAAGATCGCCTTGACCACAAGATCGATCACCTTTTATTTGGGCACAAGATCGCTCCGGCCATAAGATCGGCCACCCTTTTATTTGGGCACAAGATCGCCTCGATTACAAGATTGGTCACCTTTTATTTGGGCATAAGATCGCCCCGGCCACAAGATGGACCAACTTTAATTTTGTAGCTCTCATGTGAACTCTATTATTTCATAGCTCTCATGCAAACTTATCTATTTGGCCACAAGATCGACCCGAGCATGAGATTGCTCACTCTTTAATTTTATAGCTCTTATGCAAACTCTATTGTTTCACAACTCTCATGTGAATTTATCTGTTTGGCCACGAGATCGGCCTGAGCATGAGATTGCACACCCTTCAACTTCACAGCTCTCATGTGAACTTTATTATGTTATAGCTCTCATGCGAATCTATTTATTTGGCCACGAGATCGGCCTGAGCATAAGATCGCTCACTCTCTAATTTCGTAACTCTCATGTGAACTTGTCCATTATTTCATAGATCTCATACTAATTTATCTACTTATTTTGCCATAGGATCGGCCCGAGCAGGAGATTACTCTAACTAGCAGCTCACTTGTGACCAAGTGTTCTCAGCTCTCACACTATCTTCTAACTATGTGCGAATTGCACGGATTGGTCAATCAATGCAATATATAAGAGCAACACACAAAGATTGCAAAAAAAAAGAGGAAACTATATTCATTAAAAAGCCTCAATGAGGCAGAACTACATTAAAAAGCTCTAGATACAAGCCAACCAAAATACAAAAGGAAAAACCTATGACTAAGAAGAAAAGCAGGCTACTAAGGGCCTCACCCTAGCTAATTAGAGCTCGTGAGCCATCAAGGGCTTCAACTTTCTTCTTCCAATACACCCCTGGTGGTGGCACCATAACTCTTTATTTTCTTCAGCCTCTAACTCCTTATCTGATTCATGAAGGAATCCAATCAGGAAGCACTAGGAGCTTGGTCGGCCGAACAATTGCCTCATAGTAAAGTTGAGAAAACATAGTTTAAGCTCCATATGAGATCCCTCTATGTTATTAGAGAAGCTGAATCTTCTGAGTTCTTTATACAGTGGACCATACATACCCCGGTGGAAGGTTAGAACGCTAGAAATAATGGTGGTTCATCCGGAATCTTCATCTTTTACTCAATACAGAGGCAAAAGGGATTCTCCCTCCTTTATATAGAGCCAAGCTTGGCTCCATCGAAGGATCCAAATCTATCCCCCCAACCGTCATCATTTATTACCTCAAGAAAAGGTTGAGGCTAACTCACTGCCAATCATTGGACACATGCCATGAGAAGCATAGCCTAGAATAGATGAAACGATAGTCTCAGAAGAAGACTTTGACTGAATGAAAACTGAAAAGTCTCAACTCCCAACCCATAAAGTGAGCTGGGAGTTGAGGGGCTTATGTTATATGTGAAAATCGATTCGACCTAGATGGACCTATGAGTAGCCCGAGAGTGGCAAAAGGACCAGCTCGGAGCATGATCAGATCACTCTGCCATCAAGTCGCATTGCAAAGCGACCTCCTCAGCTTGAGCTTGTGCATGACAAAGCAAGCTCGACCTCGACTTCTTTATCCCAAAGATGGGTTCATCCTCATAATGAACGATCTGGCTGATGAAGTATGACCAGTGACATGGGAACTCGCTAGACAAAAGACTCGTTCACACTTTGCCCAGTAGACACACCGGGCCTACCTACTAAAGACAATCTGTAGTAGCTGAATAATAGGATTTTGTCTGTTCATTCTGTCTTATATAAGGAATGTCGATGTAATAGATTTACTGCATATAAAATTACTATTATAACCTTCTCTCCTCCATAAATATGAGGAAGGAGCCTTTTCCAGGGGGGATCATCTTTTATGTAGGCAGAAACTCTATCAACATAGAGAGAGGAGAACCTGAGTGCCAAAACTATGTAGAAACACCTTCACTTCAATACATTACCGTGGATGTAGGGTTTGATTATACCTGGATTTGGCTGAACCATGTTAAAAATCTTGAGTCTTTTTACTACTCTTCCCTTCTTCCTTGTGTATTTTGTTGATTTGTTGTGTTTGAACTAGTTGATGGTCAAAGATCCTGAAAGAATCCCCCTGTTGGCCAGAGTTTGGCTCAATACCAAAATTCGATGTCAACAGGTTCACAAATCACTATAAGGTGATTTGTGCTAATCACACCCCTAAATATTGGGATGTGACAAGTTGGTCTCAAAGCAATAGTTTTATGTTTGTCATGGCATGTTAGTGTTAGTTGGTAGTGGTTATGAAGGCATGCACTTAGGAGCCTCCACCTTTTTTGGGGAATCCATTGATCCTATTACTAAGAGTAGTTAAACCTATATAATAGAAAATGTCATGAAATAGGAAATTTGTTATGTGATTAGATCAGAAAACATATAGATTTTCTAGGAATGATGATTTTACCTTTGAATATATACTAGAAAGCATAAATGATGAGAGTAGCCTCAGACATAAGTTAGAGATTGACTATAAGAATAATGACAAGGGTGATGAATGAGTACAAGAGGCCAAGGATGGAATTACCCCTGGGAATGAGAATAGTGTGCAAAGGATGATTTTACCCTAGATGAGTCAAGAGGTGGTAAAGACTATTTTACCCTAATAACTCTAAGAAAATAGAGTTATCTTGATAATTTCTAGACTTAAATTATTGAAGTTTAAGAGTGATTTTTATAAATCAATCTGTGTTATTAGTTATTTTTGTTATTTTGTTTAAAGTAGTGTTGCTATTTTTTTTTATGAAAATTTTAGATTTATTAATGGAGGAATTGAGTTGAATTAATACTATTTGTTTGCTGATGTTTAAGGCTTAATTGTGGCTTGAAAAAGGAAGCCCTATGACGAGCTCGAGCTCGGCCATGCAGCAGCTTGCGAGATGAAAATCTCACATCCAGCTGTAGCTCGCTTTGACGCCAAACTCGCAGCCACCCAGTGGCACTTTGAAAGCTTGCATTCACTCAATCACACTTCGAAGCTTGCACTTCAAAAGCTTGCATTTCAAAAGCTCACACAAGGATGAGCTCTCAACCATGAAGCTTGATCCACGCAGTGGTTTGTGCTGTGACAAGCTTGTAGTTAGGTAGCAACTTGATCCTTGCACTTAAGCCTTGCATTGACGACCCAATGAGCTCATGTCGACAGCGTCATTTCAGATTTGGCTTGGAATGAAGGGATGAATCAGTAGCTGAGCTGGAGGAGAATTGAATGGACTTTACCCATTTTTGGGTGCTGCAAACGCTGAAGAGAGGAGTTCACGTGAGGGCTGCATCAACAAAACCTAAAAAAAAAAGAAAGGACAAAAAAATAGCGGACACTCACGTGGGACATATATAGATTCATTCTTTACCACATTTGGGAGCTAAAAACCCTAGAGGAGCAAGGAGAGCAGAGAACGGCAGACCCAAAACTAGAAAAAAATCTGGACAGTAGTGGAAGAAGAGGAAGAAGGCACTAGAATTGAGAATTAATTCCTCTTCTTTTCTTTTTCTAACTTGCTTTTAATTATTTTTCTATTTTGTTGAACAATGTATGCCCTGTTTTTAAGAGTAATTGCTAAGATGAACATGAGCTAAATTTGTTTTTAG
>JANHAO010006834.1:0-20845 GCA_026873985.1 Saraca asoca
TAATGTTCAAAACAAATAAAGAAATAAAGAAGAAGAAAAGATGAATAGAAAGAAGAAATTGTAATGAAAGAAAACTAGAATTCTTTAAAGAACATAAAAGAAGAAAGAAAGAATCTAAATTGAACTCAAAAGACTCCTAGGAAAGCAAGAAAACTCAAGCTCAAATAATCCTAATTGAGAGGAACTAATGTATCCTAATTGTGTCTTCAGGTTGCTTGGGGGATGTCCTTATATAGCAATTTTCAGGCTTAAAACACGGCTATGTTCTAGGATGCGGGCAGCCTGTGTTTTAGGCTAGAAGGCTTCTAGAAGGCCGCTAGCTAATGCACAGAACATGGTCGTGCTTTAAGACATGGCCAGGCCATGTTTTGTGCTAGCTTCATGATTTCTTTTAACTTCTTTACACAATCAACTTGGTCTTTTCACATCTTCTTCATCAGCTTCTTCTTGATCCAAGTGTGCTTCATTCTTTAGCTTTTTTCCTTCCTTGTTAAGCCTCTTTTGCTAACCTAAAAGACAAATACAGACTACAGCAGTACCAAGAACAAACTAACAAGACTAGGACAAAAGTAAGGCAAAAATCATAATTTAACAACCAATTAAGAGGTGATAATTATCATTTTTATAGGCATTTTTCTCACTTATCACAAATCTTCTTTAAATTTACATGTAAATAAAAATGTTTTAAATGTTCTCTTAATAGAACAAAATCTTCTTTTTAATGCTATTTATAAATTGCCAGATGATGTTAAAAAGAAAGATTATCTAAAAGAATTCTAAAAGATTAGTGGAAAACCAAATTTTATAAAATCTTCAAACCATCAATCTTGAGCAAATACGATTTCAAAAATATGATAGAAAAATTTAAATCAAAAGAAGATGAACCTATCATTTTACAAGAGCTTCAATCTAAAATAAATCTTCTTAAAGAAGAAGTAAAAGTTTTGAAAGCCTAGCAAAACCATTTACAACAAATGATTTTTGATCTCAGAAAAGGCGAAAATAAGGTAGAAGATGAGAATGAAAGTATCAATGGAAATGATGTTCTTAGGCTCACTTCTTCTTTGCAATTGCAAAAGTGGTACATTCCAATAGAACTCATTATCAGAAATTAGTATACAATCAAGACAGTTGCCTTGTTTGATACAGGAGCTGATCTTAATTTTATTCAAGAAGGGTTAATACCAATTAAATATTTTGAAAAAAAAAATAAAAGAAGGACTAAGATCTACTAATGGTTCTAAGTTGCAAATCCAGATCAAACTTTCACATGTTGTTTTGAAAAATGATTTTCATGATTTCAAAATAGACTTTTAGTTAGTTAAAAATATGACTAATAGAGTTATCTTAGGTTCTCCTTTAATTCTTCAAATTGTGCCTTTTTCAATTTCTGATGAAGATATGATTACAAAAAACCTAGGAGAAAAAATTGTTTTCAAATTCTTCAAAAATCTATTTTCAAAGGATTATGAATGATCCATTTACAAATTTCAATAGTGTTTTGAGTCTTCTCTTAAAGTAATTAACTTTTCAAATACTTGAACATTTTTCTAGAAACTACTTAGAAAAATGGTCTTACAATTTCATAAGAAAAAGATTTCTTATACGTTTAACTTACATCTATGATTTCTTTAAAAATTTATCAAATATCTCTTATTTATCCCTAAATCTCAATTTATCAAAGTAATTTATAAAATCAACATCTACATTTTAGGTAAACTATAGATCTACCAAGGATTTCTTACAAATCTTATTTGCTTTCAAATATTTTTGCTAATTTTCAAAAGATTTTCAAAGAAATTTATCTTGATTGATACAAGATTGATAACCATATTAGTAAAGATAATCTTCAAATTATTTTTCATTCTACTATCTAGAATGAAATTTTTTTATCAATTTCAAAGCAAACCACTCAGTAGGCAAAAGAGTTTTCATAGCCTATGAACCCATTGGCTATATATATTGGGACTATATGCAATACTAGTATAATACCTTATATTTTCAAAAGAAAAGATTTTTTGCATACTTGGTTATTCTTTTTCAACCAGAATACCAAGTATAAATTTCTAAATTAATTCTTTACCTTGTGAGATATTTTTAGTCCTTTACCAGAAATTTTTTCCAAAATGAAGTCAAAGAAGAATGGGAAGTTTTCCAATTCTACTTTGATATTTTAATGGAAAATTTCCCAATTCACTCCAATTTTACTCAAAAATTAGTTTACTTTGGACAGGTTGATTTCTCCTTCCATAGGTTGGAATCTCCTATGGTATTTTGGGAATTTGGTTCTAAGGCACTCAAGGTTTCTACCTTAGGTTCTTCTTCCTCAAAAGCTACCTCAGAATCTATTTTAGAAGCTTTATCTAAAGCTTGAAGATTTCTACTGGAGCTATCTCCTAAGGGTGACTCAGGGATAATTGCAAAATTTTCTAATTACTAATCCAAGAGGCTAGTCTTAGCTATTTCTATCTTGTTTGTCAAATCTGACTTATGAGATCTAATAAGCTGTATCTCATAAGGTTTGGATAGAGGTTGATCTATTTGCTTTGGAGTACTACCTAAGCTAGAGGTTTCTTCTATTTTGATAGATTTACCAAGGATTGGTTGTTTTGAATTTTGAGGTGGAGGTAGAAGTTAAAAAACTATTCTATCTCTTTTAGAAGTTATTTGGATTTGGGTAGTCTTAGTGATAACACTAATTGACCCACCCAAGGAATAATCTATTTCTAGTTTTTCCTTTGCATAAACTCTAAACCAATAGAAGAAGGGAACATTTCTCTTGAAATCCTTTATGAAGTTCATCCATTTGTCATGTATTTTCCTTTTCTCATCTCCTTGGTATCTACCTAGCAACCAAGTTCTTTTGAGAATATATTCTTCAGAATAAAAGTCTTTCTTGAAGGCTTTTATATCACTTTTGAAGGGTTTTTCCCTATTTTGAAAGGTATTTAAAGAAGTATTTGTAGAAGATAAAAATTTGGAAGATAGAATATTAGTCATATAATTTGGCATATTTGTAATAATTTAAATATTTGCAAAAAAAAAAAAATTAAACAACAGGTGGGAATAGTAACAAGAATAAATAGAAAATAGATAAAAGCATAAAATAAACAATGATCAAATAAATTTTAAGCCTTTTCCCCTACTTTTGTATATGTCAGCATCAAGTACTAATAAAGATAACCTTATGAATTAGAAATTATAGTTGCTAAATGAATTATATACTAAGATCTCAACATGAACTTTTTCTCTGGCTATAGCACAACTATTAACTGACCATTATTCCAGATATAGCCAAGCATCAACTTAAAGTATCATGGGAGTAATCAGGAACTTATGCCCCTTCTTTCAACTTAATAATAGGGACTCTTTGTTCTTTTATGCACCCATGAGGGAAATTGTGATCTTGTTTTCATTATATCTAGAATACACTGTGAACTTCACATGCATATATCTAAATTATTTTCAAGCTCAAACATTAGTATAAACTTCATTAAATAATAGTAATTTCTATTTCATATTGCTATCCTTACTTTCCTTTGGCTCTGATACCAAAAAAGAAGGGGAAACACCCCTAAAAAGGATCGAAAAGAAAACTAACTAACTAAAAAGTAAGAATCGTGGATAGACCACTAATAAAAAAAATGATATTTATTAAATTTAATAAGAAAACTTATAGGGGAAACACCCCTAAGAAGGATCGAAAAAAAAAACTAACTAACTAAGAAGTAAGGATTGTGAATGAAACACTAGTAATAAAATCATATTTATTAATTTTGATAAGAAAACTTACAATTTGGGCTAAACTCTGAAAATGCTCCTAGAGAAAGTTAGGAGAAGGGAGTGAGCAAAGGATCTGTGTAAAATTAATGTTGAGACACTAACATTTAATTCATATGATAAGATAATTTATTGTTCATATTTGTATCTTTACAGAACCTAAAAGCTTAAATATTAGATGTAGGGATTTTATAAGACTTATAATGCATCGCTTTGTATCCTCTCATTTTTCATTTTGATCATCTTCATCTACATCATCATCTAAAATGAAATTTAAAGAAAATTTCAAATCTATTTTCAAAGACCAAATTGATTTCAAAAGTTTTGACCAACAAATTGATAACTGAAAAATGTCAAGAATCCCAGACAAAGAACTTTACAAATCTAGTTTTCTATTTTTTAACAAATCAACATATGTTATCAAAACTAGAGAAAGATTTATCAATGTGAACCCTCTGAAGGAAGAATTTGTGCTTCTTTTAGAAAAAGACCTTGATTAATAAAGAACAAAACATAATTTTTTCATCTTGGATGTGTTTAAATTGTTCCAAAGCCTATGACTAGATTAGGTTTAAATACTGCTATATTGTTGTGCGTTAGATATGCTAGGCATGTATATTTGGATGATCTTTGCTATGAGTTGTAGAAACTAATGTCTCATAAGGCCTAATTCATTTTAATTGTTTCTCTGATATCTCTATATGTTTAAAAGAAACACATAGGGATAAATTATTAGTCTTAAACATTAAATTGTATGGGTATAATATGGTTCCAGGATCCATCCTTGGTATTAATCACCTATAGGATCTAACACAAACTTTACAATACCCAAAATTCAGGAATGATAAAGCCACCTAGCTCTAAGGATGAGACAACTCACTTCCTAACAGATACCTTACAAGCCAGAGTATCTAAAATGGTAAATAATTATCTAGAAGTTAAATGATTTTTGACAAAAAAGAATTTGTTTCTAACTTTCAAATTGATGTAAAAACTTAAAAAAAAATTTACTCAGAAGAATTCACTTCTCAAAGAGAATAGTTTCTTTCAAATTTTCAAGGAGTTTCTAAACAATAAATTCATGATTCTTGGTTTAAATTTATGAAAAAGTTTCAAACAAATATTCATTTCTTTGATTGGTTTGAAGCCTATGCTGAAGGAAAACTTGAAATAGATTACCCTTTCAATAGTTCAATCAATATGAACCATACAACCAATTAGGTTTGGATAACTATCAAAGGAGAAAAGTGCATTTTAGAGTTACCACCTCAGAGACTTTTCCAAATAGAAACCAAAAATCTAGATAAACCCCTAGTAGCAACACCCTTAAGGTAAAGGAAATTGCTAAACCTGTTTCATTTAAGGACACACAGTCCCTGATGAAACAAAACAACTATACATATAAATATCTTTAAACCTTAGGAATCATCTTTTAGCTAGTGAAGATGCAGAATCCTTAAAAGCCTCAACTAGTAGACCAATAGTTTAGCCTCTGTTTAAGCCTTATGAAATCTCATAAGATAAACAAAGAAATCTTAACAAAGCTCAGAGATCTAAGGTAATAGCAAAAATAGAAATAGCTAGAATGATAGATCAAATAGATCAAAAGTTATCAAAAACCCTTGTAGTTCCAAATACTCCTTCAATTGATAAGTCAAGTAGAAATAGTATAGGGAAAATCTAAACCCTAGACAAAGCCTTTAAAATATCTTTAGATACTGAAGCCCTCAAAATAAAGGCCATCAAAACCATAGCAAATTGGAGACCACCTAGAAATCCTCTACCAAACTTCCTTGATCAAACCTTACCAGAAAAACCCCCTCATTTTTCAAAATTCCTATAACAGGAATAACATCTATAAATAGAACATAGATGGAAAATCTGAATATGAGATCTTAAATCTTATTTAGCAAATGACTATGATTAGTACAACCTACCAAACAGCCCATAGATGTGATGATGCAACCATCATTCATGTCCTAATAGCAAGTTATACTGGCCAACTTAAAGGATAATGGGATGAACATCTCACACAAATAAAAAAGGATTAAATCCTTTAAGCAATTAAGGCTGATGCAAATGGTTTAGTTATGTGTGATTTTGATGGAGATGAAATTTCAGATGCAGTAAATACCTTAATCTTCATGATCACCAAACACTTCACAAGAGACCTTAACCTATGGAAAGACAAATTTTGCTGAATTACTATCCAACCTAAAGTGAAAAACCTTAGGAGATTTTGCATGGTATAAAAATGCATTTTTCAATAGGATCTACTCTAATCTAATAGTAACTAACCTTTCTGAAAGGAAAAGTCCTTACAGGATTCCCTAGATCCTTAGGAGATAAGGTTAGGGACAAAATTAGAAATCAATTTAATGGAATTATTCCATATGAGCAACTTACTTATGGACAACTCATAGCTTATGTCCAAAAAGTAGCTTTGAAAATCTGCCAAGATGACAAAACACAGAGACAATTGGCTAAGGAAAAGATCCTCAATAGAAAAGAATTAGGTTCTTTTTGTGAGTAATTTGGATTCATATGTCCAAAAACTCCCAAACCCACACATAGAAGATGAGCCAAGCAAGCAAAGTCTAACAAATCTAAGCAAGAGAAAGGCCTTACAAGAAATATCGTAGGAAATCTGCTTATATTCTTCCTCCAAATTAGGATATTAGAATAGTTTGTTTTAGGTGTAATAGACTAGGTTATATGGCCAAATATTGCAGACTAAATAAGAATATTAGAGAATTAGAACTAGAAGAGTAGGTTGTAGATAGGATTTATAGCCTTCTAGTTGAAGAAACTTCTAATAGTGAGGAATTCTCACCAAGAATAGCAAAAGTAGAAATAGAAAATAGCAAAGGAGTTCAAGAAGAGGATTATTATTCTTTTGAAATAAAAGATACTTCATCCTCTGAGAAAGAAGAAAATGTCCTTACAAAAGAATAGGATCTTCTTTTTGAAGTTATCTGTCAGTTACCAAATGATGAACAAAAGAAAGATTATCTTTAAAAGCTTAAGCAAACCATAGAAAAATCCATCCCAACCAAGTAGGTCAAGATAGATAAATATAGCATTAAGAATGTCTTAGATAGGTTTAGTTCAAAAAGTAGTGGGCCTATCACCATTAAAAACTTATAGCATGAACTAAATTGACTAAAAGAACAAGTGAAAGAATTAAAATAGTAACAACAACATTGTAGCTTAATTATTTCAACTCTTCAAAAGGGTAAGGAAAAGGAACCAAAAATACAAAGTTTCCAAAATTGCCTTTAGTATTTCTATTCAAAAATGGTATATTTCTATCAAATTAACTATCACATATGAGTATACCATTAAGACAATAGCCTTGTTTGACATTAGGGCTGATATTAATTATATACAAGAAGACCTTGTACCAACCAAATATTTTGAGAAAACTAAATAAAGGCTTAGATCTGCAAATGGATCTAAGCTCCAAATCCAATTTAAAATTTGTAATGTAGTTGTTACAAATTCTTCTTACAGCATTAAAACTACTTTTTATTGGTTAAGGATATAACTAGTAGAATTGTCTTAGGTTCTCCTTTTATCTAATAGATTATGCCTTTTTCAACTACTGACAAAGGTATAGTTATGGAAAACTTAAGAGAGAAAAGTGTCTGCCAATTTGTCAAAAAAACCAATTTTAAAAAATTTGAATTTGGTCAAAATCAAAGAAAATCAAATGAATTTTCTTTCTGAAGAACTCTCCTTCAAAAGGATAGAACAACTTCTGGAAACACCAGATGTTAGAAATAAAATAAAGTCTTTACAAAAAAAAAAAGGATTGAATCTCAAATTTGTTCTGGTTTACTAAATGCATTTTGGAAAAGGAAACAACATATGGTAGGGTTACCATATGAAAAGAATTTTTCTGAAAAACAAATTCCTACAAAACCTTACCTAATTTAAATAAATCAAGAACTTATAGACTACTTTAAAAAGGAAATAAATGATCTTTTGACAAAAGGAATTATCAAGAAGTCCAAAAGTCCTTAGTCATGTTCTACTTTTTATGTTAATAAAAATGCAAAAATAGAGAAAGGAATTCAAGGTTAGTACATAATTACAAACCTCTGAATGTAACCTTGCAATGGATCCATTACCCAATTCCAAAGAAAAATGATCTATTGAATAGCTTATGTTAGCCTAGGTTACCCTAGCCATACATATTTCTTAGTTTTGATGTTGAAAAATAATTTTAATCAATTTTTTTAACATTATTATTTGATATTATACTTCACTGCTTATTTCAATTTGTTTTACAGGTTTTCAGGTATACATTTATGATTCAAGAAGATCAACATTAGAAATAGGAATTATTTGATCTTTTTAGGATCTCTTGTAAATGAAATTCAAAAGGCCTTTGATTCAAACAAACATTTTCAAAATGAGGTAAAAAGAAGCTACTTGAAGAAAACAAAATTTTATAAAACTATTTTTCACTTCATACATTGATTCCATAAAGAACAGTTTTCAAAATTGTTTCAAACTGAAGGTTAGGAAAATTTCCTTCTTTGATGCAGTATTTGATTATAGTTCTACATGTAACATACTAAACTTCAATTACTACACCAATTAATTAGTTGTAACCATCCTGAACCAATGCTATAATCGATCCAACAATTGAAAATTAATTATTCTATTACAGATAATTATAGAAGTTACAAAAGCACAACTGCTTTCATTAGTTAAACAAGTTTCCATAGTTTTCTTCTTAATTCAAGTGTGAAAAACTATGAGAAAAAGTGCTATACATGATTTCTCTCTGCCTCATCAAATTTTTGAGATCTAATCAAGATACTTTGAATCAAGAGTCAATTGAATTCATCATAGATTGTTTAAGATTTTATCTCAAACCAGTGGTATTGTATTTTTTGATCCTTCTTATTTCTATTTTTCTATTTGAGATTTCTAAGGATTTAGAACCTTAGAAATCTTGTTTAGGTTAGCAAGAGCTTATTATAATTCTTGTATTTTTATTTAGGTTTATAAAAGCCTATTTATAATTCTTCTAGGTTACCAAGAAGCCTATGTAATTTCTTATGCTTTTGATGTAAATTGGCATTTCAGGAGCCTAGTAAATCTTGATAATTTTCTTTTAATTGGCAAGGTCTTTTGGTTGAAAAAGATCAAGTAGAATAGACTTAAATTATAGTTTCAATTCAAGTTGAACCACTTTAAAAATCTATGCTTTAATCTTTATCATTCTGCTACACACAAGACTTAGATTTCTTATTTCTAATCATTTGTCTGCAAATTTAGTGTATTAAATATGTTTACTGAATTAACATTGAATCCAAGAATAACTTAAAGGTGTATGTAAATTCTCCAATGAGAAAAGGGCAAGATCCAAAGTTCTTTAAAATTTTAACTCTGATTTTTAGGGACCTGATACTTAGTTTCAGAGCTTTGGCTCTTGATACTCCTTTGTTTGATCAAGATATAGATTCAAACTTAGCTATTTTTTTTATTGCCCATCCATAACTAATGCACTTCCTTTTAATTCTAAAAATTTTGATTTTTAAAAATTTAAAATCAAAATATTTATTGAGGCTTTAGACATTGACATGCTAGAAATTCTAGAAACTGGGTATGAATATCCTATGATTTCTATTAATGAAATTCTTGAAAAAAAGTCTAAATTATTATGGACTGATGAAGAGGAAAGAAAACATTTTCTTGCTTCCAAGATAAAATGGATTATTGTTAATACATTGCCTGCTAATGAATTTTCAAGGATTTCAGAATGTAAAACAGGAAAAGAAATTCTAGATATACTTAAAACTACCTACAATTGCAAAATTGAAGCTGAGTGTAAAGAAAAAGAGGAACATTATCTGATGGCCAAGCATAACAAAAATCTATAGGTTTTGTAGTATCCTTTCTCTTATTGAAATTCTTATGTTAGTGATTCTATTGATGATTCAAGTAATCAATTAGATGATGATGATTTTGATAATCTATATGAAGAGATTTATGAAGCACTTACCAAAGCCAATAAGGAGATAAAGAAACTAAAAAGTCAAAATGAAAATCTGATTGAAAAGATAGAGAAAATTGAAAAATAAAATGTTGATTTAAATGTATTAGCTGAAAAACTAGCTAGTGAGAACAAAGTATGTGAGCACTATGACTCTTACAAGCTGGAGATAGAGAGATTGAATAAGATGCTAGAAAGTTTTGTTGATAATAATGAAAAACTAAATGGCATGTTTGAAAACAATAGAAATGATAAAAATAAAAATGTTTAAGATATAGATAGCAATAGTTCAAAAGATCTAAGAAATGGAACCCCTGCCTATATCACTTGCTATTATTGTAATCATAAGGGACACCATGTCAAATGCTGCCTATTTAGGAATGATACATATTTTCTAAAGCCAAATGAAAAATTGGTATGATTGCCAAAATTATCTACTGTTAAGAAAGGTTCGACTTTATCTATTAACAAGTTTGGACCCAAATCTTACTTGGTACTAGCCAAGCAAACTTGATTTCAGATTTACAAGTATATGTGAGAGAAAAGAAAGCAACTCATGATGCAGAATAAATGTTGCTAGATAAACGTTGATAAATTTCCCATAATTTTCAGTAAAAATTTGCTTATTTCTAATGTTTAATTTGTATATTGCAAGTACTAACTTAAGCATCAAATATGTTGTTAAGTTTGTTTTGCAGGAATATGCAAAGAATTTGAGACTTGAAGAGATTAGAGATGCCTTTTGGTTGTTTAAACAATAAGAAAAACCTTAGGGGATCAAACAAAATATAGAAAAATTGAACTTACACCACGTCTAATTGGTTATGTAATCAATGTCATTTATCCAAGTTTTCTTTATGAATTTTTTAATCAATGCACTTCTCAATTTTTAAATGCTAAGAATCGATGTATACTTTGATTTAGACCAATATCTAAACTTTTGGAAGGCTCAAAATTTTCAAAGTTTTTTAAATTACTAGATAAATCAATTAGCCAATCAATACGTAAAATAACACTTATACATACACTGATGTTATAATCGATTCTCATATGAATATCAATGAACAAAATCAAACCAAAATCAATTCATTAATGGATTTTTCCTCTCTACACTGATATGCACTTTGATTCAAGGTATAATACTATAAATATTGAAATCAAAGTTGAACCGATTTCTACAGTAACCCTTCAACCCCCTTTGCCAGTTCTCTTGACTTCTCATCCTTCAAAACCCTAAAATCTTCATTTCTAATTTGATTTTCATCAAATTTCTTCCACAAAAACATTGAAAACATCATTCTCTACCATTCTAATAAATTGATTTCTCTAAAAACATTTCAAAATATAAAATCCCAAATCTAACCCAAGAAAAACCCTAAGTATTGAAAAACCACATTTCTCATCAACATTCAACAATGGCAAAATGAATCAAGATTGTAGCAAAGTATAAAGACAAATCACCAATGAGAGCTCCATAACCAAATGAAGAAGAGTCATTCTTCCTATCAACAAATGAGTATGCTTCCTATTTTGCTTTTGAGAATAGAAAAGTTGAGCCTTTGAAATATTTTAATGATCAACTACTCAAAACAACCCATTTACCTGAATTATTAGCTAAGTACAAGCTTCAACAAATTTTTATTTTCAAAGAAATAGCTTATCCTAGGCTTGTAAAAATGTTTTATGCTAACTTAGCTAATGCTGATAGTAAATTATCCTATTATGTGATGCATAAACACATTGTGATTAACACCAAAATTTTTGCAAATGAATTTGGTATGGACAATACAATGCCAAAGCTTACTATAGGATCATTTAATGAATATAGTAAGGAATTGGCAGTTAGAATAGTATTTTCCTACTCCACCTCAAGAGATAGCAGTGGGAAATTGTTGATAATTAGCCTATCTTCTGAAGATAGGTTTCTACACTATGCTCTATGCAAAGTAATAGTGCCAAGAATCACCAACTTCACCCAAATTATGGAAGATGATTTGTTTTTTATGTGGGTTATCAAAAACCAACTGGATTTCAATGTTCCTTATTTTATTTTGAAGTAAATGGGTGAATGTTCTAAAATAACTTATATAGGTTATCTTCCATATGACATGATCCTAACACCATTTTTTACAAATGCAAAAGTAAAGATTTCTATTGAAATTTTGTCTTCATCTCCAAATGCGATCACAATGACTACCTCATCACATTTTCATAAAATTGGTTTGAAAGAAAATAGTCAAGGAAAATGGATCAAGGAAATACACCTACCTATATAATCATCCAGTCAAACTTCAACCCAAGCTGTAGTTTCAATTGAAGTAGAAGCCAGACTGATTGCACTAATTGAAAGGATGTATAAACATACAACTGATCTAGCAAACAAGATAACTGATTCTCAAGATTCATGCTTTAATGTCATAGAAGAGAGAATGTCTATTTTAGAAGAATAATGTGACAAAAGAGATAATGAATTGAATTAAAGACTTAAATCCCTTAAGATTCAAGTTCAAGAAATCAAACTGAGACTGTAACAAAAAGATGAAGAAGCTGAAATGTAAAAGATGAATGAACTACCTCAAGAATAGTCTTGTTTGTGTATGATTATTTGATAATTGTATCCCCTAGTCCCATTTAACCTTCTGTTATTTTTATTGTTGTTATTATGTTTTGGATCATATTTTGATATATGTTGGATATTTTAATATTCACTACATATGTTGATATGTTTAAGATATTATCTTTATGAATATTTTATGTTGATAATTTAGATATCTTATGTTATTATTGAAATTATATTGATTTTTTTTATATTTTATCTTGATATTATGATTGAATATAGATTAAAATCTAATCAATGTATTCTACCCTTTGTTTTTTTACTATTTTTGGTACACAGTTTTATTATTTTTTGATATGTCAAAAGGGAGAGAAATATGAAAATTTTGAAATCTTTCAAACTTTTAAAATTTTAAAAATTTTCAAAATCCCATAAAGTTTAGATGTTACTTTCAAATAATAAATGAGATATTATTCTCAATTAAAAATGGGGAGAAAAATCTTTTAACAAGTTAGAGAAATTATTTTTTTCATTCTTTATTTTACTTTGAAACTAATCTAAAATTGTTTATCACCATAAAAAAAGGGGAGATTATTATCCTAAGTAACCCTAGCCATACATGTTTTTTTAGTTTTGATGTTGAAAAATAATTTTAATCAATTTTTTTCACATTATTATTTGATGTTATACTTTACTACTTATTTCAATTTATTTTACAGGTTTCAAGGTATACCCTGTGATTCACGATCAACATTAGAATTAGGAATTATTTTATCTTTTCAGGATCTTTTGTAAATGAAATTCAAAAGACCTTTGATTCACACAAACATTTTCAAAATGAGGCAAAAAGAAGCCACTTGAAGAAAACAAAATTTTATAAAACTATTTTTTACTTCATACATTGATTTCTACATCGATTCCATAAAGAATAGTTTTCAAAATTGTTTCAAACCGAAGGTTGGGAAAATTGCCTTCTTCGATGCACCAATCGTTTACAGTTCTCCATGTAACATACTAAATTTTGATTACCACACCGATTAATTAGTTGTAATCCTCCTGATTGATGCTTTAATCTATTCAACAACTAAAAATTAGTTATTTTGTTACAGACAATTACAGTAGTTTCAAAAGCCTAATTGCTTTCATTATTTAAACAAGTTTTCATAGTTTTCTTCTTAATTCAAGTTTGAAAACATCTAAGAAAAAGTGTTATACAAGATTTCTCTCTGCCTCATCAAATTTCTGAGATCTAATCAAGATGCTTTGAATCAAGGCTTAATTGAATTCATAATAGATTGCTTAAGATTTTATCTCAAACCAGTGGTATTGTATTTTTCAATCCTTCTTATTTCTATTTTTCTATTTAAGATTTCTAGGGATTTAGAAATCTTGTCTAGGTTGGCAGGAACCTGTTATAATTCTTGTGTTTTTGTTTAGGTTTAGAAGAACCTATTTATAATTTTTCTAGGTTAGCAAGAAGCTTATGTAATTTCTTGTATTTTTTATGTAAATTGGCATTTCAGGAGCTTGATAAATCTTAGTAGTTTTCTTTCAATTGAAAAGGTCTTTTAGTTGGGAAAGATCAAGTGGAGTAGACTTGAATTGTAATTTCAATTTAAGTTGAACTACTTTAAAAATTTGTATTTTAATCTTTATCATTCTACTACACACAAGACTTAGATTTCTTATTTCTAATCATTTGTCTACAAATTTACTGTATTAAATTTGTTTACTGCACTAACATTGAATCCAAGTATAACTCAAAGGTGTATGTAAATTCTCCAATGAGAAAAGGGCAAGATCCAAAGTTCTTTAAAATTTTAACTCCAATTTTTAGGGACTTGATAGCTTACATTCTACCTAAATATTTTTCAAATTTGATATGAAATCTGGTTTCTGGTAAATACAAATTAAACTTAAGGATAGGTATAAAACAACATTTACAGTACCATTTAGACAATATAAATGGAATATAATGCCGTTTGGCCTAAAAAATATGCCTTCAGAATTTCAAAGGATTATGATTGATATTTATAATCTATTTATAAACTTTATTATTGTCTATATTGATGATGTTCTAGTTTTTTCTTAGAACGTTGATCAACATTTCAAATATTTAAATATTTTCTTAGAAACTACTCAGAGAAATGGACTTGCTATCTCATAAAAGAAAATCTCTTTGATTCAAAAAATTCAGGTTTCTTGGTCATTACATTTTCTAAGGAACAATTACACCAATTGAGAGAGCAATCTAATTTGTTGACAAATTTCCAGATCAAATTCTTAATAAAAGCCAACTTCAGAGATTTTTGGGATGTCTACATTATGTCTCAAATTTCTTTCCTCAAATGTCTAATATTGTACAAGCTTTGAATGAACATCTCAAAAAGAATCCTTCTCCTTAGATAGATGTTCATACAAATGTTATTAAAAGAGTCAAATTGCAAGTCAAAAGTCTCCCATGTTTGTAAATTTTTTATCCAAATCCATCTGCATCAAAAATTATTGAAATAGATGCTTCAAATTTAATTTATGGGGGAATCCTTAAACAAAAGAAAAATAGCAAAGAAAATATTGTTACATTTACCTCAAAACATTGGAAATCTACACAATAAAATTACTCAACTATCATAAAAGAAATTTTAACAATTGTGTTGTGCAATACCAAATTTTAAAGCAGTATTCTCAACATCCATATATTGTTTGAGTTGATTTCAAATCAACAAAAGATATTTTAAAAAAAGATGTTAAAACTTTGGCATCAAAATAATTTTTTTGCAAGATGGCACACCATTTTATTTGCATTTGATTTTGAAATTGAATACCTAAAAAGTTCTTCGAATTCTTTACCTAACTTCTTAACCCATGAATTTTGCAAGGGAAATAATGCCAACTAAGAAGGAGCAACAGAAAGACATCTTGGGCGGATATCGCAAAAGAAGAAGAAAATATCAAGGACCTAGTCTTCAATCAAAATAAGATCCTTAAACAAATTGAGAAAATGAAATCCCAAAAAATTGTGGTCGATTCTTCATCCAAATAGGTCACCCAAATTGATTCCCAACCAACAAAAATTGTTACAAAATATCTCTTAAAACCAGTTCCAAAAAATGTCCTTCAAATGGAGCCAGAATATTGGGATGAGAATCTCAAAAAAGCTTTTCAATAAATATTTCCAAAGAATTTTCATTTTATACTTGAAACTTTCAATAAAACAAGGGAATTTTATGAATTGATTCTAAATCAATCAAGATCAAACATAATATTTCCCTTGAGGATAAATCTTTTATTGCTCACTCAACTTTTCAAATTGAAAAAATTATTTCTCCAACTAATTGAGGATCTCAATCAAATAAAAAAGTTTTCAATATCTTTTGAACCATTTGGTTATATATTTTGGGATTATCAAAAGGCCTGGTATAATACCATATACTACCAGAATAAATCTCAAAAGCATTCTTGGTTGTTTTTCTTCAACCAGAATAAAAAATACAAATTTTTAAATTGATTTTTTAGATGGTGGGATCTTTATGGTCTAAGACCAGGAATTTTTTTGAGAAAGTCAATGAAGGATTGGATACTTTCAAAACTTGTTATGATATTTTAAACTATGGAAATTATTCCATTCTTCTCCAATTTTATTCAAAAATTGGTCTTCTATGGTATTTTACATGAGAGTGTCAATATTCAAAGCAAAATCCATATTCCAAATGGTTGATTCTTCAACGGAAATTTTATGTCAAATTGTGGGGAAGCTACAAATATTCTAGTAAAGCTCACAAATATGAAATTCAGAAATGGTTTGAAAGACATCTTTAGTTCCACAAAAATATGAAAGAAGAAACCTATCAGTACCTTTAGAATAAATCTCAAATTGCAACTTCTTTAGCAACAATCTCCTCCAAGTAGGAATATTTCAAAGTTGTAGGAGGTCCTTTAACAGTTGACAAATACAGAAGACAAAGTAGTATGATGTGCCTCAAATTCCTTAGAAGAAGCAGAGGATTATGCTCAATCAAATGAAAATAATTGCGTTAGAATAAACCTCAGTGATTAAACTACAAATGAAATGAAACCCAAATTCTAGTCAAATTCAAATTCAAATTGAAATATCGATAGAAGGAAACAAAATTGAAGTGTCGACAAAAGAAAAGAATCCCAAATAATGGCTGGGTACTGTAAAAGTTCACTATAGCATCACACAACCAAAAACTGCACGTTGTAGCATTACATTGTAGCAAACAGTAAATTGTAAAACTTTTCTATAAATTGATCCCATTCCTAAATGTAAGGCACAGTTTGAAAGATTAGTGTCATCCCCTCAGAAAACATTCTCTGGCCTATTCTGGAGTTTTGCCCAAATTGTAAGTGTTCTTCTTACAAAGTTAATAAATTTCATTTATTATCTCTATTAATAGTCTATCTGCAATCCCTGCTTCTTTATTTTCTTTTCTTTAGGGCCACCTACGCGGCTTCTAGTATAAGTATGTATGTGTGTGTGTGTGTGTATATATATATATATATATATATATGCATCATATCTTTTCTTAATTTTATTGGAACAAAAGTTATAAATTGTGATGTTAATTTTCATGGAATTTAATTTTGATTTTAGTAGTTTCACTGTGATACAAAATAAGCAGTGCTCCGATATGTATTCTTCCAAAATAAAACACTTAAATTCATTACTTATCGAACATAATATATTCTACCTTCATAATTTTTTACGGGCGAGAATTCCACACCTCAGAGAAATTTTTATGGGGCATAAGTAGTCCATTCGAGAGTTTAAAAGATTGTGCCATTTTTGTTAAAATACTGGTCACATAATCTTTAAATATTTTGTTATCAATTTATAGCATCACCCAGTTACAATAAATAATTCCAAAAACTTTCCATAATATGTATTTTATTTAATTTTTCTTAATTCTATGATACAATCAAATTAATTATCATCATAATTCTTCATCCAATTAAATCAATAAGTTAATGTGAATTATAATTTTTAAAATTAATTATATGAAAACTCAATATTAATAATAGTAGTATATTCAAAAATTTCTGCTTCTTATTAACAAATGTCATAATTCAGTTAACTCGATATCTCAAAATTTAAAATACATTTTAAAATAACATGAAAAATATTACTTCTTTTTCATGTATAATTAAAATAAATATAAATTCATCATAATTAAATGTAGTTAATATTTTATTTTATATATTTTTTTAAATTAGTTGATTACCAACTGATTAAAATAAAATAATTGCAATGACTCACGAAAATATTATTTATTTTTATTGACAATTAAAGTAAATATAATCTTTTTATTACAATGTTAAGATAAGTAAATATTTATTTTTTATTTTATAAATATGTTTAAATTATTTAATAATTAACTAATGAAATGAAATTGTATGAAAAGTACTTTTATAGGATAATATAATTTTAAAAAATGAATTGATTTTTTTATTGTTTTGGCAACATAAGAAAAAATACAATCCTATCATGTTAATTTGGTAGTGAGAATTGAAATTTATAGGATTTATTTCCTCAACATAGTTGTATTCTTGGCCACTAATTTTATATGCTTTGATTTTGATAGGTTGTGTAGTGATTTAGCAATCTATTATAATTAAATTTCTGAAAGATCATATGTATGTATGATTAACTAAAATGAGTTTATGCACAATTAAATTTTGCTCAAATTATCACACAAAAAATTGTTTAAATCAATTTTTTTTTTGCATATAAAATAAAGGTGCATTATTAGATTTATTTTGTAAATTTTAACTTTTATTTACAGTTTAATTATATAAGTAGGTACAAATAATATTTGTTTTCTTTAAAAGCTTGAATTGAAAGTATAACAATATCAAATATCAAAAAAAAAAAAAAACAATCCTTGTAAGCTTTAGGAATTCATCTTAAATATGGATCCTTAATTTAGAAATGATACGTAACAGAATATTTATTTTTTTTACTCAGATTTCTCAAGTATCATTAATATAGCACTTTAGTTGCATTTATTTACTTTATATTCAAAGGCTAAGTAATATATTCACAATATTATTTTTCAATTAAATGCAAGATTGAATTAACTTATAAATATAATATTTAATAACAACCTTAGTGATGATATTATTCAAATCATTCATCTTTATTTATCACACTTAGGTGTTCAATTTTTTCAACTATATACATATTTAATTAAGTTGATATTATATTATTTAATGGTCTTAATCTGATAAAAAATCCAAACAATGTTACACGCACATTAAGTGCATTATGCATTAATAGTTTCTTCATTGTACATTTATAAATTGTAACAAATGATGTTATTATGATTTAGTTTTCATGTATCTATTAGTATTAGAACAATCATTTAAAACATGAAGAAAATAAGTTAATAATTTTATAATGGCTAATTATATTTTTTTTAATATTTTCATTACTTTTAGTATTAATAATGTTAAAAATTTATTTTTATGTGCATTGCATGGATTTTTGCTAGTTTCATTTAAAAATAATTTATCATTTTATTTTTATATCCTTCACGTTATTAAATTTGTGTAAATTATGAAATTATTTAATAAGTCATTTTATCCAAAAGAAATTAGATACTAAATATTTAATATAGATCACCTAATAAAAAATAATGCGAATAATTATAATCATAGCATAATATTTAAACATAATTATATCATATTATATATACTTATATCAAGATATTATATATGAAATATATTATATATAATTATATTTTTAATTATTTTTTAAATAAATTATTCATAAATTAAATAATTTGAGTTTTAAGATTTTCACATTTAATTTATTTAGTAATTAAACCTAATTTTATATTTGAATTCGTTTATTTTTTAATTAAATTGAGTCAAATCATTTCACAAGCTAAACTGGAATAGCTCATGAATAATTCCGCTCTTTATACCCTCGTCGACTATTCATCATGGGGATACATTTGGTCTGTTCCTTGTATTCTTCTGTGCGCGCTTTTTTGCCCTTTTGATGTATTACTCTCACAAAAAAAGGGGGGATTCAGTAGGAAAAACAAAACAAAAAATTAAATTTACAAATTATATTATTTTTTAAGATTTAATATAATCATATTAATATCTTTTAATTTAATTATATTTATATTTATATTTTTTAAAAATATATTAGCCTGTTTTAATTTCGTTTTTTTTATGTTTTATATTTGTACTTACTTTTCTTTCAAAAAACTGAAAAACAAAGATAAATGTATACTTATAAAAATAAAATAACATTGATGTAATTAAGTTAAATCTCAATAAAATAAAATAATTTGTCATGTTTTAAAAGAAAATAAATAAGGGTCGGTGGTAGATAAATTACTAGCAATATACACTTTAAAATTAATTCTTTTCAAAATTTTAAATTGTGAGAATAATTTTTATATCCATTCTATGAATATAAACATGTAATTTTAGAAAAGAGTTGACTAATCGTAGGAAAAATCAGAGGAGTGTAGATTTAGATTAAAACTATCGATATTTTATATTTATAATGAGATTTTATTGTAAATTTGCTCCACTGTTAAAATGTGAAAAAATCCACATCTAATATGAATATAAATTTATTTGTCATAGAGTGATGATATTTCTACAGTTATCATATATAATTATTTCTATTATTATAGACATTAAAATTTGAGTCAATTTAACTTTATTGATATGGAAATGTGTGAAGCATGTCTATCTTAAATTTTTAAAAAGTGCAGAATTAGGAATGGAATTATAGAGGCTTGAGGGTAGACTAGCATTATTCAACAATTTATAAACTTCGTCTTACCAACGAAATCTGTTTTTTATATGAATATATTATTATCATTGACTCCATTCTCCATTCTATTTTTGTATTATACCACTGTTTCAAATATAAAAAAACAACTTGCCACAAATAAATCCGCTTAATCCGAAATTTTGGATATGAGCTCGGATGGGTGGTTACTGTGACATGAGCCTGAGAGAACAACCAGAAAGCGTTGGCACGTGCTTGAATCATCAATGGAAATAGTGTGTGCTTGGCACACCAAAAAAGTTAGCTTTTAGACTTGGTAAAACAGTTATTTTTTATATTTTAAAGGTGTTTGGCATACTAGCTTTTTGAAAAAAAAAAGTTCTATTTTAAAATGCTATTCCAAGTAACGTTTAGTTTATTAAAATAGAGCTTTTAATTATTTTTTTCTAATTTATCCATCTTATTTTAATTATTTGACAATTTACTCCTAATTAGTTAAAAATCCTAATTATTTTTATCAGATGGTTCAGCCTCAGCTTCAGCCTCTGCGAATCCCTTTCTCAAACTTCATAAAAAAAAACTATCAATCATTTACAATCAATCAACCTGGTATTTTTTTTTATTTTATTTTATTTGATAAGATCTAAATTATAATATTTGATGATCTTTGTTTAAGCCTCCATCTGAAACTTGTTTACATAGATTGCATCAATCTTTTTCT
>JANHAO010006835.1:0-20854 GCA_026873985.1 Saraca asoca
GATCATCATTGTGTTTGGCCATAAGACATAACAATGCATCTTCTTCTAATTCATCTTCTTCAGCTATGTCAGGTTCTTCATCATCTCAAACAGTAAATTTAGACTTTTTATATGCTTGCTTTTTCTTCTTTCTCACATTTTCCAGTTGTTTTTTCAAATAAACTAGACAATCTGGCTTGATATGTCCATATTTTTTGCATTCAAAACAAATGGGTACAGTGCCGACTAAATTTCCTAACTCAGTTTTAGCATTGTTCTTCTTTTGTGCTGTTGTTTTTCTTCTTTCTTTGTTCTTCTTATCTTTTAGAATTTTCTGTAGTTTCTTACTCAACAAAGCCACATCTTCTTTGTTGATTGTGTTTGCATTAGTTTTAGATTATCTCTTATCTGATTAAGCAACTTTAAGTGCAAGGGTCTTTTTTATATATTCTCAATTCAAGCCCATGTTCTTCAAGATTGCCAAATAGCTCTTGAACTGTGGGAATGCCCATCTTTAATGATTTTTTGATTCCAGTTACCTTTGGCTACCACTCCTCAATCAAGGATCTCAAAATTTTATGCAGAAAATCTGCATTCTCAAACTTTCTACCAAGTAGAGTTAAATGGTTAGTGATAGCAGTGAATCTTTGAATTAAATCTTTAATAGACTCACCCTCCTCCATCTTAAACATTTCATATTGAGACACAAGCACATGCACCTTTGAAGCTTTAACTTGTGAAGTTCCTACATGTGCAATCTCTAATGTGTCCTAAATTTACTTAATAGTAGAATAGTCAGAGATTCTTTCATATTCAATTGGTGACAAGGAATTTGAAATAATCCATTTTACTTTTGCAACAAACAAATGTTTCTTTCTTTCATTTTCAATCCAAAGGGATTTAGGCTTAAGTTCTACTTCACCATTAATTATAGTCTTAGCGGGTTCATATCCTTCTTGTACCAATTCCCACATATCCATATCTATAGCCTTAATAAAATCTCTCATCTTTTGTTTCCAATAAGTATAGTATTCCCCATTGAAACCAGGTGGTTTGTGCATTGGTGGGCATTCAAGTAGCAAGAAATAGTTAGAATCCATATTTTTAAGAAAGATATAGGTGTATCAAGAGCCAAAGCTCTGATACCAACTGATGGTCCCAGTAAAAGATTAAAATGTGAAATACAAATGGATCTTGCCCATTTTCTGTTGGAGAATTTATATATACCTTTGTTTAATATAAACTTTTCTTATTAATATATAGTAGATTGATAATCAATAAATGTAGCAACAAGAATAATAAGATATAAGTGCAAAAAAAGAAGTTGAAGACATAAATTTTTAAAGTGGTTCAACTTGAATTGAAACTGCAATTCAAGTCTACTCCATTTGATCTTTCTTAATTGAAAGACTTTTTGAATTAAAATAAAACTATTATGATTTACTAGGCTCCTAAAATGCCTGTTTACATTAAACACAAGAAATTATACAAGCTTCTTGCTAACCTAGAAGAATTTGACCAGGCTCTTCTAAACCTATACAGATTTCTAAATCCCTAAAAATCTCAAATAAAGAAATAGAAATAAGAAAGGTATGAAAAATACAATACCACTAGTTTGAGATGAAAATCTCAAACAATCTAAGATGAACTTAATTGATTTTTGATCCAAAATCTTAATTTGATCTCAGAAGCTTAATGAGGAAGAGAGAAAATGTGTTTAGCTCTTTTTCTCAGATGTTTTCATACTTGAATATGAAGAAAAACTATGAAAACTAGTTTAAATAGTGAAAGTAATTAGGTTGTTGTAACTATTGTAACTGTCTATAATAAAATAATTGATTTTTAGGTGTTGCTTTAATTATGAAATCGATTACAAGTGGTTACAACTAATTAATCATTATGATAATCAAAGTATAGTCTGCTGTTCACAACCTTTGCATCGATTACTACATCAAAGTAAGACTTTTTGCCAACCTTCGGTGAAAAGAAATTTTCAAATCTGTATTTCATAAATAAGTTATAACTTCAATTTGGATATGAATATGTAACACCTAGAAAATTCAAGAAAAAAAAAATTAAAATTTGAAAAAGACTAAATTGAAAAATCGATAGGGACTAAATTAAAATTTTTTTGAAAGACCGGGCATTAATGTAAGTCGGTTAGGACTTCAGGGGCTAAAGTGAAAGTTAGTGCAAACTTTGGGAGTCAAAATGCAAAAGTATATAAGTAATTTTCTTTTTAAATAGGCAACCGGACCCCCTTTTTCCAGGAGCCCCTTCAGCCTGAATTGGCTTCCTTCTCCCAGCTTCTCCTCTTTTCTTCTTCTTTCGAATTCTCTAGAGATTTCCAGAGATCTTCACATGCCGGCTAGTGTTCGACTGTTGCAGAGCTTCGACGTATTGTCGGGAGGTTAGCGAAGCTCGTCGTTCTCTCCATTAGTTAGCTTGCTCTGGAAAGGGTGGCAGTAGCTGGCAAGTTTTGCCTATTCGGCCATGGTTGCCATGGCTATTGTTTGGCCCCTTCCTCATGGTTGTCGTCCTTTCTTTTCTTTTTGGCATGTCTGTGGGCTGGAAAAAGCTTATATTAGTTCAGCTTCTTTTTCTCCCCTGTTCTTTGTTTGGTTCGGCTAAGTATGATTTTCGGGTCATCAGCGGCACTCCGGTCAACGGCGAGCAAGGTTATTTCAGGACCTGGTGAGTAATCCTAGAACTTTAGTTTTATTCCACAGTACTTCGATTGAAAGTTATTAAGAAATTTGTGTTTGAGCTTAAATATGAGTAGTGAAGAAAAATAGGAAATTTTGATGCTATTTGATTCCCATGAATTCCTAATAATTTGTAGAGTACATAATACTTAAATTTTTGTGTGTTATATAGTTAGATGAGTAAATTATAAATGTTTTAATGCTTGAACTTCTACAAATTTTGTAACTTGAATGTGAGTAGAAATTGTGCCTTGCTTGTATGTATGGATTCTGGTTGTTGTCTATTGTATGAATTTTGGATGTTGTTTGCTGTATGTTGGCTTGTTGAATTAGTTCAGGTTGCTATGTTGATTTTGGTGTGTAGTAGAAATTCTGGCTACCATATGCTGCATAAAGATTTAGCTTGTTGAATAATTTTAATTGCCTTATATTCTTCAACCTGAAAGTGAGTGTAAAGAGATAAATATGAGTAGATGGTCCTAATCTTACAAATATTGTCCAGTATTGAAAAGTAAATTTTATTAAATAATAAAGTAGTAGTTTTAGTAACTTAATATACTGATGATGATTTATTCTGAGGAATTATGTATCTAAAAACATATACTCTTATATTGTTATATTATGAAAAAAAAAATTATAATTTAGGCAGAGTGAGACCCTGAATTCCATGGAAATCTAGTGGTAGTCTGACAATATATGTAAATAGCCTGTATGGCTAGGAATTACTATAAATAGTCTGAACATCAGTAATAGCCTAAGGGGTGGTAATGAGAAAAGTGAACATTGAATACAAGTATTCGATATCTGTAAACAATAAAAAGAAAATATCAATAATGTCTCGATTACCAATAGGAATTTCCTTGGGAATCCAGATGTTGATATTATTTTCTTACATAATGTATATATATATATATATTTAAAAATGAATAAATTAACTAAGGATCTATTGGTAATTCCTGGGTAACCCGCAAGTGCACCTGTGTATATCTGTTTTGTAGGAGCAATAAGGGGGCGATCTGAATTGGTGTTATTTGGATGGATATGAAGATCTATTTTAGTTCCCTGATGGATTCCTTTGGGGTTAGAACCACTAGTTATTCACAGAAAACCTTCAGGTGCACTTGTGATCACCCGATGTCTGTTGGAGCAATAAGGGGGAGGGTGGAATAAAATAAAATATCTTAATGGTATTGTGGATGGTATAAGGGCAATCTGATCGATTTTGGTTACCTTTGGGAATTATCTGGATCTAATCAACATTTCCTTAAAGAAAAGAAATACATTTTTAAATAATTCATTTGATATATAATATCGAATATATGAAAAAGCTATAGTAAGAAAGATACAAGATAATAACTATATATAAACAGTAACTGGTAAAAGAGTAAGTACGTATTGTATTAAGGTTGTAAGGTTAGTAGAATAAATGTTAGTTTGGGCCACCATGTATTTCATTTATTGCTGCGTATATGGCCCATATTATTTGTTTATAGATGCATTGTAGAAATTGATATTGAATTATTGTAATATTTATTGTATCATGTTGTGATTGAGCCTTGGGTGCCCAGTAGCTTATTGTTGTCTAGACTGGGTTACTGTATATCTGTCTATTTGTTATATAGTTTTTGATGGGCAAGTGGCCCATATTGTGTATTAAGGCTTTGAGCCTGGGTGTCCAGATTATAGAGGAAACTATGTCAGATTTTCAATAGAAATAGGTATGTAATAAAAGGTCAAAATGTATAGTTAGGCTTGTAGGAGGTTTCCTACGGGTGACCTTCTACGCCAGTCATGGACCCCCTAGGCAAGTCGTGACATTTTCATGAGTTCTTCAATGCATCAATGTGCTAATCGATTTATGAAGTAAAAAAAATGGTTTTACAATTTTCTTCAAGTGGTTTAAAGACTATCTCATTGTTTAGTTAAAATATTTGGATCAAACATCATTTGAACTCGTTTACAAAAAATCTTATTGAAATAAAATAATTCCTAAAACTAATCTTGGATCTCTTGAATCATTTTTCTTTGAACCTATAAAACAAATCAAAAACACTAAAACATATTGTTAGATCTACTATTAATGTAATGAACTCTTTACAAGCACTAAGAAATTCAAGGAAGCTATGTGATGCGGAGATGATTGTTTATCTAGGACATGATGAAAGAGTACAAGTGAAGCATTGTTAATGTTTTATCTATTAGACATGTACTAGAACTTAAAAACATTATTTATGTACCTTTCATAAGGAGGAACTTGATTTTTATAGTTGTTCTAGATCATAATGGTTATTTATGTCATTTTGGTAATGGAAAATGTAATTAACTTTATAATTCATGTGTGGTTGATTCTAGTACATTGTTTGATAGTTTGTGCAAAATAAATTTGGATCCTAGTTTTTCCAACTCAATTAATATAGTGATTGGGAAGAAAAGAAATCAGATTGATGAGAAATCCTCAATGCTATGGCATAAACATCTAGGACACATTTTTAAGGAGAGGATGCAAAGACTCATAAAAGAAGGGATCATATATGATCTAGATTTCTCATACTTTAACACATGTGTAAATTGTATCAAGGGAAAACTCCCTCCTAAAGCTAAGAAGGGAAAGAGAAACTGAAAATAGGATACCTTAGAGCTGATCCATACTAACATTAGTGGACCTATTACACCTATAGCTATGGGTGGTTATAAATACTTCATTCATGATTACTTCAGATTTGGATGTGTAGAGCTACTTAGTAAGAAATCTAAATTATTGCATGCCTTCAAGTTATTCAGTGTTATAGCTAATCTTAAACTAGGGAAGAAAATCAAATGTGTCAACTTTGACAAAAGTGGTGAGTATTATAGTAAGTATGATGAGACTAGGAGAAACCTTGTTCCTTATGCCGAATATCTATAAGAGTGTGGGATTGAAGCCAATTACACCAAGCCTGGAACATCAGATAGAATGGTATTGCAAAATAGGACACTTATAGACATGGTGAGATACATGTTGACTCATTTGTCATTGCTAGTGTTCTTGTCAGGTGATGCCTTGAAAACTACTACATATATTTTGAATCAAGTTCCAAGCAAGTCAATGCTTAAAGCCCTTTATGAGTTAATTTATTGAAGAAAGCCTAGCCATAGGCATTTTCATGTTTAGGGTTGCAAAGCATAAATGAAGTTGTATGTTCCTTTCATAAAGAAACTTGATTCAAAGACCATTTCTAGATATTTTATTGGTTATTGTAATGGCTTGAGAGGTAGTAGGTTCTACTATCCAACTCATTCAATTAGAGTTATTAAATCTAATAGAGCCATCTATTTTAAGGATAAGTTGGATAGTGAAAGTCAAGTACTACGCATCACAACCTTCAAAGAAGAAAATGTTGTAATTCCATTAACACCACAACTTGGTGAGTCATCTTCTATTGTCCCACAAGTTGGTCTAATGTAACCAATAGCAAAAAAATGTAGAGCCATAGGAACCAGTTAATGTAGAGTTCACAGACTAGCAATTTTTAATGATTATCTAGTTTACCTACCAAAGCATGAATTTGATGTTGATAATGATTTTGATACCACTATGTTTTCATAGGCTATTTTCGATCCCAATTCTACAAAATGGGTTAGTGCAATGAAGGATGAATTAGCTTTAATGCATAAAAATCAAGTGTGGGATCTAGTTGAATTACCTACTAGTTGTAAACTGGTTGAATGCTAATGAATTTTCAAGAACAAGCAAGATGTTCAAGGAGAAATTAAGATATACAAAGCTAAACTCATAGCAAAAGCCTATATTTAGAAGAAAGACATAAACTATAAAGCAACCTACTTGCCAATATCAATTAATGACTCTTTCTAAGTTATTATGGTGATGGGTGTCATAATTTAACTTGGAGTTACATTAGATAGGTGTCAAACCAACCTTCCTGAATGGTGACCTGATAGAAACTATAGACATGAAATAGCTAGATGGTGTCCAAAAGAAAGGCAAAGAACACATAATGTATAAACTAAGGGGATCCATATATAGTTTGAAGCATGCATCTACATAGTGGTATCTCAAGTTTCACAAAATAGTAAATTCTCCTAGGTTCAAGCAGAATGATTCAAAATAATGCATCTATATGATGATAAGTACAGGTCATTTTGTAATTTTGGTGTTGTATGTTGATGACATTCTTCTAGCAAGTAATGATATGGACCTATTAACTAAGACAAAGCGAATGTTTTTGATCCATTTTAGGATGAAAAATCTTTGGAATGTCATTTTTGTTTTGGACATAGAGATTCATCGTGATAGATTCTGGGATATACTTGGCTTGTCTCAGTGGTCATACATTAAAAAAGTAATAAAGAGGTTCAATATGTCAACTTGCTCTTAAGTTTCCACACTTATTTAAAAGGGTAGTATCCTTAAAGTGATAAAGAAAAAAGAAAAGATAAGGAATGTCCTATATGCATCCTTGATAGGTAGCCTAATCTATACTCATATGTGTACACATGCTGATATAACTTTTGTTATTGGTGTACTGGGAAAATACATGAGTGATCCTAGTTAGAGACATTGGACTACTACTAAAAGAGGAATAAGGTACCTATAGGGTACAAAAGATTACATGTTGACCTACAAGAGATCAATAGATCTTGTGGTTACAAACTACTTAGACTCAGAATTTTTTGATTGTGTAGATAATCATAAATCAACATCTGGATACATCTTTATAATAGCAGGAGGAACTATGTCATGGAAAAGTGTCAAGTAGTTGCTTACAGCAACCTCTATTATAGAAACAGAGTATGTCACGTATTATAAAGCTACTGGTGAAACTGTATGGCTAAGGAATTTCATTGTTGGTTTTAATATTATAGATAGCATCTTAAGGCCCTTAACCACTTACTGCAACAATGCTATTGCTATTAACTTCTCTCTCAATAAAAATGGTTATACCCATATAAAACATTTTGATGTTAAGTACCAGTTTGTGAGAGAGAAGATTCGTGAGCATGTTACTTATATTGTGACCAAAGGTTAGCAATTGGAATGTATCATGATTATGTAATTAATATGGGTTTGAATAAATCTTTTGAAATTTTGGATTAATGGGAGTATTATATTTAATGTAATTAAACTGAGTTTGTTGTTCATCTCAAGATACGTATTAATGAAATATTCATGATGTTGCTATATATTGTTGTTTATGCACATTTTCTAGTTATGGCATGTTAATAAAGACATTTAAACCATGTTTTACTATTGTGTTAAGAATATTGATTCTTATTTAAAATCTTAGATGGATGCTAGGATCATTGTGTGAAGATTTACATATAATCACATTTATCATTATGTAAATTCTATTATGTACATCTTACATAATTTTGGTTAGCAAGGCATAGGTGTACAATGTGTAGGATGTTAATATCCCTATCAGATATAATGATCAGCACTATTGGATGCTTATGATCTCAATTTATACTATGGATATAATGGTGCCATAATTACTTTGACATTTACTTAAGGTGGTCTCAATTTCTAAATTATATGTGAGATTGTTAGAATTTTCTCTAATTATGACCTAATATAATTTAGAATTAAATAAATGTTAAAATATTAGCCCATATTTGTGACATTAGTTGGATTATAATATTAGCCAATGTTTGTGACGTTAGTTGGATTATAATAGTCACAAATGCACTTGAAGGTTTTCCAAAGGATTCAGATTCCAATTTTGATTTTCAAGGAAACTCAATACTAATATATTGTATAGAACAATATGCATAAATAAAGGGATCCAGAAACTTTTCCAGTCAATTCATACATGAAATCATTTGACCATGCAATCATCCATTTCATATAATACATTTATTCAATAATTTTAATAACCCTTATATGGTAAAATAGCAAAGTTTTACAATATCAAGTACAATAAATAATGTTTAAAGTAGTAGGTGTCTATAATGTAGAACTATTTTTCATAACATATGATTTTACTTTCAAAACAAAGAAATAGCAACATTCAATTTACTTAAAAATTATAGTATTCTATGATGTTCTAAATCACAATAATAAACAAAATTGACATTTATGATAAGAAAGTTCATAAAGAGGAGTAGAATTATCCACTCACCTCTGGATAGCAAGATAATCCAATTTTTTTTTCTTGGACCACAACTAGATCACCAAAACCTATTATCCAAAATTCAACAACATCTCCTAAAATCAATCTCTATTTGAAATAAAACACCTTAACCATTTAAATTCCATTTTTTAAAACATAGAAAATAATCAAAATAACACATACACACTATTTGACACGAGGTTGGTTTTTTTTTTCTTTTTGGCTAGTGTATCAATAAAGCTTCGAGAGGAGGAAGCTACTCCAATCACTAGTTACAATTGGTTGCCAACCATTAGTTATAGCTAGTTATCAGTCATTAGTTACAACTTGTTGCCGACTGCCACCTTCAACTCCAGCTTTGGCCAGAAAACAACAACATATCAACTAAAAATGTAAGGTAGTTCATGATCGGCAAGGGCTTGCTACTATAAAAAAAAATGGTGACACAAGGAAGAGCTTGGCCAAAGGAAGCTCACCAGCAAAACTAGGAGGTTGCAAGTCAGTTGAAGAGATATTAGAGTTGGTTGGTCCTCCAATTCCTCCATTTGCGACATCGAGAAGTAGAAGAAAGACCATGACTAGAGAAGAAGCAAAACCATGATTGGAGGAAGCAAGTTGCAACTCAGATAGAGGATCAGAACATTGATTTGGAGCTATTGTTGCAGAGTAGCTATAGTAAGCTAGCGAGATAGAAGAAACAAAAGCAAACCAAAAAGAAGGAGAAGAAGCAACAACAACCAGAAGAATGAAACTGGTAGTCAAATTAGCCGTAGTCCAATCACCAAAGAAGAGAAGGAGAAGAAGAATAAGCTGGAAGCAGGGGAAGTTCAGGGCAGAGACAAGAAGACACCAAGAACAAGAAGAAAAAGGAAGAAAAGAGAAAAAAAAAGAAAAAGGAAAAATTACCTTTTAGCCCCAAAATAAAATTAAAACACTTGCTATAACACACCTACATTATCTCTCAATGAAAAAATATACGTTAAACTATAATTTATACACATTTAACACATAATATCAAAAATATACTACTAACTTATTTCATATTATTATTATTATTATCATCATCATATTATTAAAATGTCACAAAATCTCCCCTCAAAAGAAATCATCCTTGAATTCTATAAGTAGGGTTTCTAGGAAGTAAAGCTCTAGGGACATTAGAATGGAAGGTTCATGCCAATAAACTATTCAAAAGGATAGGGATATTTGTCCTTCATGATCGACTTGAGTTCCTAAGTCATCTCTTCTTTCCCATGGTTTTCCTACAAGATTTTCACTGAAGAATATTCCTTGGAGCAAAGTTTTTTGATTTGCCTATTAGAAATAGCTATAAAATGCTCCTTATAGGTCAGATGACAATCAATTCAATTGAAATTTGTGAAAGGATGTGGCACAGTTCCGAGACATACTTTTTTAAGATGGATACATGAAAAACAAGATGGATGATCTCTAGTTCTTGAGGTAGATTTAACTTATAACCCACGGTGCCTACTTTCTTTACTATGGGAAATAAGCCTATATATTAGGGACTTAGCTTTCCTTTTTTTTTTTACCAAATCTTATCGCTCCTTTCATAAGCGATATTTTCAAGAATACTTAGTCACCCACTTGGAATTCTAAATCCCTTTTTCTCCTATTTACATATGACTTTTGATGGCTTTAAGCAGTTATTAATTTTTCTCTGATGGTCTTGACCTTCTCATTTGCATCTTGAATCAAATCTGGGCCTAACAACTTTGTCTCACCTACCTCAAACCACCTAATGGGATATCTATATTTCCTTCCATACAATGCTTCAAAAGGATCCATTTGAATTGAAGAATGGCAACTATTATTATAAGCAAATTCAATCAAAGGCAGATATGACTCCTAACTATCCTTAAATTCCAACATGCAAGCTCAAAGCATGTCTTCTAGAACTTGAATTGTTCTTTAAGATTTCCCATCCATTTGAGGGTGGAAAACTATACAAAAGTGGAGTTGTGAATACAAGGCTTCTTGGAAAGATCTTCAAAATCATGCAGTGAGTTAGGTACCCTGATCAGATATGATAGATAATAAGATACCATGAAGAGATACAATTTGATCTAGGTACAATTAAGCATACTAGGAAGTTGAATAAGTAGTCTTTACTGGAAGAAAATGGGCATTCTTTGTCAAATAATCCACAATTACCTATATCGAATCATATCCCTTTGGTGTTTTTGGTAGTCTAATAAGAAAATCCATGGTAACTTTCTCTTATTTCCACTTAGGAATTTCCAAATTCTAGTGTAAGCATGCTAGTTTTTGGTGTTCAGCCTTAACTTGCTAAAATGTAAGACATCAGGAAACAAAATCCACTATCTCACTTTTCATTCCTTCCCACCAGTAACCTATCTTTAAATCTTAGTACATCTTACTACCTGCATGCATAGCATAAAATGAAGAGTAGGCTGTATGCATAAGTTGTTGCCGTAATTTATCAATATCAGGCACCCATATCCAAACATGATAAGTTAAAGCTCCTTATTCATCTCTTGCCAAACTCGAATTTAGTTCCTTCTTCATTTTGTCAAGCAGCTTATTTACGTTCACATCTTGAACCTATGGAGGCATAATTTACTCAACAAATGGAAACTGCACCTATTCATGTGCCAGGAATATTCTAGGTTTTAATATGTGCAATTGGGTTCCACAAGCTTCTACCTCATATAACTCAAATGATTGGTCTCCTTTGCACATTAATATGAGCTAGACTCCCTACTGAATTCCTACTTAATGTATCAATGACCATATTGGCCTTGCTTGAATGATATAAGATAGAACAATCATAGCCTTTTACAAGTTCTATCTACTGATGTTGCCTTAAGTTCAAGTCTTTCTATTCAAAAATATACTTCAAACTCTTATGATCAGTGTAGATCTCACAGGCCTTTCCATAAAGATAATGGCACTGCAGCCATCTCCAAATTGTGGGTAGGGTAATTCTACTCATGCTTCTTAAGTTGCTGTGATGTATAACGTATAACTTTGTTGTGCTGCATTAAAACACATCCAAGGTAAATCCTAGAGGCATCACAATAAATTGTATAGTTGTCATCACTTGTAGTTAATGCCAGCACTAGTGCTATGGTCAAACACTATTTGAATCATTGAAAACTTGCTTCACATGAATCAGACCACACAAAATTAACATGTTTATGAGTTTACTTGGTCAGAAGAGCTAAAATTCGAGAGAAATCCTTCACAAAACATTGATAATATTCAACCAAACCCAAAAGGCTACGAATTTCAGCCATTGAAGTGGGTCCAAACCAATTTTGAATCACTTTCACTTTCTTAGGATCTACACTGATACCTTTCATGGAAACCACGTGTTCTAGAAAAGTCACACTAGACAACCAAAACTTACACTCCAAAAATTGGCATACAATTAATGTTCTCTAAGAATTTGCAAAACTATTTTGAGATGCTGCTCATGTTCTTAATCACTGTTGGAATACACCAAGATATCATCAATAAACATAACTACAAATCGATCAAGGAAAGGTCAAAAAACCCTATTCATCACATCCATGAAAGCTGTAGGAGCATTTGTTAATCCAAAAGACATCACCAACAATTCATAATGACCATACAAAATACAAAAGGTGGTTTTCAGTATGTCTTCCTTTTGGATTTGCAACTGATGATAGCCTGAACACAAATCAATCTTAAAAGGTATTGGGCACCTTGAAGTTCATCAAACAAGTCATCAGTTCTTGACAAAGGATATTTATTTTTCATTGTGACTTTATTTAACTACTTGTAATCAATACATAACCTCAAAGTTCCATCCTTCTTCTTCACAAATAACATGGGGAGCTCTCTATGATGAAGTACTGAGCCAAATGAAACCTTTGTTCACTAAGTCTTACAACTGTACTTTCAATTCTTTCAATTTAGTTGGTGCCATCCATTGAGGTGGAATGGAAATGGGGTCAATACCTGGAGCAACAAAACTTAACTTCTTGCTCTAGTAGCATTCCAAGTAACTTTTTAGGAAAAACATCTAGGAATTTCTAGACCACTGGTACATCTTCTACTTTATGTTGTAATTGTTCTGTGTCTTTGACATGGGCCAAATAAGCCTCACATCCTTTTCTAATCATTTTTCTAGCACTCAAAGTGGAAATAAGGTTAATAGGAACATCACTTTTGTCTCCCTAAAGCAAAAGAAAATCTCTATCTGGTGTATAAAAACTAACTAGCTTATTGTGACCATCTACACATGCATGATGTGTTAATAACCAATCCATGCCTTGGATAACATCAAAATTAACCATATCTAACATAATCAAATAAACAAGTAACATAGTTTCATGCACATCAATTCCACAAGAAGATATCATTTCATAAGCAATCAATGTTTGACCCAAAGGAGTAGATACTGCCAACTGTGATTTTAAAGGGAGCCAAGGTCTAGCAAGTTGTAGTGCAAGATAAGTAGAGATAAACAAGTGGGTTGCACCTAGATCAAATAGCAAATGAGTTAGAATAGAATTGACTGATAAAATACATGTGACTACCACATTGGAGGCATAGGCATCCTACCTAGTCAAAGCATATACTCTCGTAATAGCTCTATGTCCACTACCATGACCTTTACCAAAAGATCCTTTACCTCCCCCTCACCACCAAACTCAAATAGTGAAAACCTTGCAGATGTTGTAGATTAGGGCAAAATATTTCTTGATGCACCTGTGGCCTTGTTGCCACTAGGCGAGGCTATTAAATAAGGATAGTTTCTCATCATATGACCAATTGACACATCTAAAGTAAGCTTTAATTTCCCATTTGTAAACTACGAAATGAATTTTCCACAAGTCTAACATGGTCTTGGTGCCTTAAGTTTAACCAGAGTAGGGTAATTGGAGCTAGATCCTTTAGAGGGACAATGACTCGAAGAAGTGACACCTATTGGACTTCTACTCTGATTACTTCTACTTGGGTCCTGTGGTGGGAACTACATATCAAGCCTCCATGAGGTGCCCTAGAAGCTGAAGATAATGGTTGTCTAAAATCTTCAATCATACTTTCATATCTCAATTTTTTCCCTCATACTACATTGAGCCTCTCTTTCTTTCTTTCTTTCTTTCTAAAAACCTCATTTCTAATTCAATGGCTTTGTTATGAACTTGCTCATACATAATGCCCTCTAAAACTTGAATAATATTGAAGTAATTATCATTAAGGTCATCAACAAATTTCCTAGCCTTGTCCCTCTTAGTAGAGATCATGTACCTTGCAAACTAAGATAAGTAAAGAAACTGGGTAGCATACTTAGAAACTGTCAACCCCTTTTGCTTGAGATTGTTAAATTCTTGCAATTTAGCATATCATTGTAGCAAAGTCATATGGAAAATTTCCTAGGTGTTTGCTATTTCCCTCGATAATCTACAACTCTTCTAGCCCTAATATAAATCCACAATGGATCTGTCAAGCTAGAATCCAACCAGCCTCACAACAACATCCTTTGGGCACTTAAAGACCTACCACAGTATCACAAGTTGACCTTGTGAACCAATTCAATAGGCAATTGTGCTCAGTTTAGGACAAAACTTGGCATAAAAATTAAGCATGAAAAGGAGGCCTTATGGTGTGAATTTAGGGGCAAATGCACTAGTAGATTATTTTATTTTTTTGAATATTTTCCATTTTAGGTGTATTTGTATCTTTTTAGCATCAATCATTTATCTAATACAAGTAGAAAAGTACATGGTTGTGATCCTTGCATTTTTATCTTTGGGTCCATATGAGATGGCCAATTAAAACCCTTAAGAGCTAGGAGAAAAGTCCTTATATCAATTAGGAAAAAGTATGTCTACTCTTGTTGATAAAGCTTTTGTTTAGAATACTCTTTAAGGGGGTACGTTTGGTGGCCTAGTGGGCACTATGACTTGGGCTAAGGATCAAAGTGAGGAGCTTAGAGATACTCCCCTTACACATTCAAAACTATATAGTGAGGCATAAATTAATAAAATGAAGTTGTCCCTCTCCTTACTTTTAAAAAAGTCCATTCTTAAAATGCATTAGAGGCTTCTTGTTTGGCACGTTCTTTGAGACTTGGTATGAAATAATGCTTCAACTACATGCTCATGTTGGCTTGTAGACATGTTGCACATGGGATTTCAGTTGTATAGGTGACAAAATCCTTAGTGCCCTGAATATCTATCTAAGTATGGCTTAAATTTATTAGAAGGCCGATATGTTTGTCAAGAGTTGGCATCCTACGTCGCACGATTTCAGCTAGAGAGCTACCAGCCCATAACAGTTAGTATCAAAGCTCAGTTATGCTAGAGAGAGCAAATTGGTTAGGCCATGATTAGGGTAAATTCAGCTTGCCAAAAGCATATGGAACTTATGAGTCAAGCAGACATTTATGGGAAATAGTGAAGAAATGCTACTAAAAACTTGACTGAGAGGGTACAAAAGTTTGGAGCAAATCGAGGGCTAGTGTGAGAGATATTACATTTAAAGGAATGTTAACAGTGCATCGAGTACAAGCATGTGTAAAAGTTAGTGGACTTGTTGTACTACATAGGACATTAATTATGTGCTCATTCATAGTAGACATTCAGAGGAATGCAAAACACAGGAGAGAGCGAGTGAATTGATGGCCTATCTAGTAAGAAGAAGCCCCAGAAAAAGGCTTGGTCTTGCAAAGAAAGATTAACCATGTCCATAAGGGACATATTAGCTATCAGCAAAGCCTAAAGGGCAAAGTCATAATCATGCTTGAGAAAATATGGCCATAACAGACAGTAGACATATCCTACAGGATGGCACATCTCTTATGATGTGTTGAGTGGATAAATCATGTTAGAAGAGTCCAAAATCGTGTCAAAGGGCATGAGTTTTACTTAGAGGAGTAAACCTAGAGGGGAATGAGATGATCTAGGAGGGATCCATTATGCACAATCTACAGATGCAAGGAGCAAGATGCAGTGCTAATCCATAAGATTTGAAACAAGATGCTAGGGAGCTTGCACATCATAATCATATGATAAGTGGCAATAATACCTAGATAGTGAGCTAGAGCTACATAATCATGTAATAAAGTTATGATAGTGACCTTGAGGCATAATAAATTAGCATTACATAGTCACAAGATAGACTTTGCGGCAATGACCATGAGTTTCACAATTGTTAGTGCACAAGCAAAGTGAAACTCATGCTTGAGTGGAGGATACTTGATGCTCGACCCCCATCAAAGCCATTGATATAAGGGGAGCCATCATGAGGATGTGCTTGAAAAGAAGTCTTCAAAGGAGGAATATTGCTCAAGAAATGTCAAGAAGGGAGGCACTGATTACTGAAGAAGTTGCTATAAAGGCAATGATACTAGTGAGTGGCTTGAGGGTCACGAAATATGAGCCAATATCAGCTTCAAAAAGATAGAATTTAAGCATATAAGGGGTCATGAGGACTATGGTGCTAGATAGCATCAACTCCAAAAAGACTATGATGGTCAAATGATAGCATGAAGGGTGTCAATTCAAAGAGGGTTAAGAAGATCCAATTAAATGTGAAAGTTGCATAGTGGAAGTATAATGGATTGATCAAACTCAACCTAAGCAAACTTGTAAGAAAGGTATGAGACTTGTAAGCAGGCCATATTTTGTAAGCAAGGTATAGGACTTGCATGTGAACAAGATATAAGACTTGCATCTATCATATCGATGGTATGGGACATTAGATGTGGGGCTATCTATCAGTAGGCATATAAACTACTAAGCAAGCACAAATGTTATAGTGGTAGCATACACTTAAGCTATAAAGGTAGTGAGTTAAATTGAGAGCTATGAATTAAGAGCTGTGTGGGGGGGGGGGGGGCGAAGGCACCATATTATCAACAACGTCCATCGTAGGGATTGTGGATATGCCTATAGCTGGGAAGGCCGAGCCCCCAAGTGATAACTCTCATTGTACTACACAATCCTTGGGTTGGCTAATGACAGCATCAACACTCTTGGTTGTTCTTCCTTCTACCATTACGGTTGCTCAGTGAATCATAGAGAATGGAGGAAGAATAGCTCAGAGGTTCCGCCCTTCTTCTAGCACCAAAATGTTGACAGTAAAATTTAGTTTTGTGGACCCAAATCTTAGTTAGCACCTAAAATGTGAATTGTGAGTGAGTGATCAGATAGGAAAAAGGGTAAAGAAAAAGGAAAAATAGACACCAGGAGTGTTTTTATCATGGTTCAACTAAAGTTAGTTTGGCCCCTATGTCTACACTGATTGTATTTGCCTTTAAGGTGATGATTCTCACTATTTAGATGAATAGAGCTATAGTACACAAGGTTTCCCTTAGGCCTCTCTCTTAGTATTTTAATAGAGCTTTCCCCCTTTTCCCTCTCTGTCCCCCTTTGATGATGGATCGATCCTTATTTATAAAAATAGGGGAGGTTACAATGGTAATTTTCCAATTTTTACATCAATTACATCGTGTAGCTATCACGTATAGACAACCTAAATTTTACTTTATGAGGTTTGCAAACGGCTGTCCTCCTTTGGAGGCTGGTTTGTCTGCTAAGGAAATGTGCTCTTGGCTACTAATTGGACTTGTTCGTACCTTGAGACCGAGGGCCACTCATTTGATTGGGACATAGGCCACATGATTTTTGGTGTTGTGGACTCATCCTTGAGCTCGTAGGGTGAATATCTTCGGTGTAACTCACCCCTCTTAGCGACCCGAGATTAGTTTTGCCTGGTGAGTGAAGGCTTTTGTCTTTTAAGCTAGCTTTGCGTCCCGCAATTGCGATCAGCGAGCCAACCTCCCTTCTTTATGGGCTTAACACTTTTAAGTGATTCGAGGCCTCTCTTGATTGGATTCGTCCTATTTTGTCCTATACTAGGAAGCCACCCATAACAACTCTCGTATTTTTGCAAATTATTTGCTGCCTTCTTTCATTTAGTGAAGATGACCTCACCTGCAACAAGGTGAGCTTATGCAGAAGCAGTACATAAGCTAGGCTCCAACGTTCTTATCCTTAGTGAGCTAGATGCCTCCTGTCTTGGACTTAGCCTCTACTGAGCCTTCAATTTGTTTTGCGAGACCAATTTTTACCCATAACATAAGCCTCCCAACTCTCAATTCACTATGCAGCTTGGGAGTTGTAATTCTTATTGATGCTTTTATCCACAATTTTTTGTACAGTAAAAAATCTCTGTATCCAAGCTGTTGTGTTGTCACTTCAAACTTTCAATCTTTAATTTCATCTGGCTTTGGCCGCACATCTTTTTCTGACCTTGCTTTCTAGCCATTGGCATGGCAATGTAACTTTCTTAGGACCGTTTGATCGAGAGTGGTCTTTTGTCCATCAGGTCATTCACTGAATTGAAATTAGTTTATAACTCTTGAAAAGCTCTTCTTGCTTCTTCGTGATCAGATGGATATTCTAGTTAAGTCCCCAAATACCTCTACTGGTTTGGCTTCCAATGAAGCATTTGAGGTGTGCATGGCCTACTGCATGGGGCTTCGAGGTGTGGATAGCCTATTGCATATGGCTTCCATGGATAGCTCCTCATGCTAGCCATAGGGGAGATTTTGTGCAGATTTTGAATTATTTCCTCACAGCCTTGCTAGCCAGACTCTTGATGCTCTTTTGAATTGCTTTGGGCTTGGGTCAAAAGGATCTGCTAGTTGAGGAGGGATATAAGCAGGAGTAGTCAGGCTTGCCAGTCTTCTTGCTGGTGGGAGTTTGTCTCTCAGTAGCTGGCTTTCAGCTTTCAGTAATGGCTTTAGGCTCTTTTGGCTTTTGATCTTGTACCTTAGATCTCCTGATGTAAATTTTACCTCATTAGGTGAGGCTTTTAGCATGAACTTTTCTATATGATTCTTGAATGTTGTATTGGATGCTTTCATCTACTTCTGATGATAATGTATATTACTACAAATCAATAAAATGCTTGTATGGCCAATCGATCACAACTTTTATATGTGATGAATTTTAACATGCAGTTGCCTCAATCGATGATGAGTAAAATTTAGGTAGGTCGCATGCAAGCTACGCCTAGAAGGATCTTGCTAGCAAGCTACAAGTATTTGTTCACATGAAAGCTGCAACGAGTTTATAGCATTTGTGTGAGCTTTTCGATTGCATGTTAATGCCTTCACATTTTAGCGAGCTCATAGCTCTTCATTGGATTCTGAGTGTTTAATAGTGCCTCTACACCTTAGTAAGCTCTTGGCTCTTTGCTGGATTCTGAGTGTTTAATAGTGCCTCTATACCTCAATGAGCTCTTGGCTCTTTGCTAGATTCTAAGTGTTTAATAGTGCCTCCACACCTCAATGAGCTCTTGGCTCTTTGTTGGATTTTGAGTGTTTAAGAGTGCCTTCACACCTTAGCAAGCTCTTAGCTTATTACTAGATTCTGAGTGTTTAATAGTTCCTTTGCACCTCAACGAGCTCTTGGCTCTTTGCTGGACTCTGAGTGTTTAATAGTGCCTCCGCACTTCAGCAAGCTCTTGGCTCTTTGCTAGATTTTAAGTGTTTAATAGTGTCTCTGCACCTCATTTTGCAATCGGTCTCTTCTAATGAGGTCTTCTATGGTATCTTTCAGTACCCAACATTTTGAAGTATTGTGCCCAATCTCATTCTGGTAGGCACAAAATTATCTTTTTTAATTTGTCAGGAGTTAAGAGGGGTTTGGGTTTCCCAAAATTTTCCCTATCTCGTTCTACTGCAAAGATCCTATCTTGCATATCAGATAGAATGCTATAACTTTCATAACAGCCTCAATGTTAAGGTTGCGTGCTCTTCGCCCTCTTTGTGGGCTGGTCATTGGGACCATTGTTCTGATTCTCTTCACTCCCCTTTTTGCCTTGAGGAGCGACGATGATTTCACCCTTATGCTTGGGCTCCTCTATGCCGAAGGTTTCCTCCCATTTTATTTGCTTGGTAACTCGCTTATAGAATTTAGCAAGATCTCGAGCCGAGGACTTGTAAAAACTTTTGTATAACTTTCCATCCTTATGGAATCCTATTGACATTACTGTTAGGATGCTCTCCTCTGAGGGATTCTCTATGGAGTTAGCTTCATGCCTGAACCTGGTTATATAATCCTTCAGTGATTTGTTCTTATGTTGAAAGATCATTGCCAGATGGCAAGGAGGTGTGAGCTGCTTCTTCAATGCCTGGTATTGGTTAATGAATTTCTTTTGACATTCTTCCTAGCTATTGACACTGCAAGCCGAGAGACCTCTGAACCATGCTCGAGGTATGCCTCCCAAAGTGGCTGGGAAGACTTAACATTTGACCTGAAGGTCAGTTGTTTGAAGAGCCATCTGGATATTGAACACATCTAGATGGTTGACTAGATCACTGTTTCCATCATACAGCAGGGTCGTGGGCACTTTAAGTTTTTGTGGAAGGGGCTACATTTCAATCTCCACTGAAAATGGCAAGCTTTCCTCATAGCGAGGTTAATTGTTCTGAGATTGGGGATGTTCCTCTAGCTATTTTATTATCAAATCTTGAGCTACGGACTGAGGGCCAAAGCTCTCAACTTGTTGCAAGCCCCTAGACCGCTAATCTTGGTGGTCATCATGAGTCTCTTGCCGGGCTTCCTCGTGCAACTGTCAGAGCTGCATAATGATTACTTCTTGCACTCGAGCACCTTGGGCTTGTGCCTGCACCAATGCTCTCATAGTCTCAATTAATTCTTTCACCATATCCTCAAGCATCCCTGGGATTGGTGAGGTGTTTGCTTCTCTTCAATTCCGGGAGCAGTAGTGTGCTGGCAATGAGCTCAACGATGGAAGTATCTGCCAACTAAGAAGCCGGAGTGCTTGAACTCCTGGTGACTCTTCTTCTCATCATTGTAGTTGGACAGAAAAGTGATTCAGAAAATAGATGGGCCCTTATTCTATGGCCAAAATGTTGATAGTGGAATCTGGTTCTGAGCTAAAATCCAGTCAATTGAGTGGTTCTTGAACCCTAAATTGCTTTCTGGAGAATGAAATAAGAAACAGAAAAGGCGATGGGGATGGTGGAGAGGAAGAAGAGAAATGGGGAGCAATATTTTTAATGTGGTT
>JANHAO010006836.1:0-20848 GCA_026873985.1 Saraca asoca
TCATTGAGGTGTGGAGACACTAAAAAATACTCACTTATTTGGGCACAAGATCACCTCGACCACAAGATCGGTCACCCTTTTATTTAGGCACAAGATCGCCCCGACCACAAGATTGATCACCCTTTTATTTGGGCACAAGATCGTCGTGACCACAAGGTCGATCACCTTTTTATTTAGGCACAAGATCACCCCGATCACAAGATCGATCACCTTTTTATTTAGGCACAAGATCGCCCCAACCAGAAGATCGGTCACCTTTTTATTTGGGCACAAGATCACCCTGACCACAAGATCGATCACCCTTTTATTTGGCCACAAGATCGGCCCGAGCACAAGATTGCTCATTTATCAAATTCGTAGCTCTCATGCGAACTCAACTAAGTTGTAGCTCTCATGCGCATTTGGCCACAAGATCGGCCCGAGCACGAGATCGCTCATTTATCAAATTCGCATCTCTCATGTGAACTCAACTAAGTTACAACTCTCATGCGCATTTGGCCACAAGATCAGCCCGAGCATAAGATTGCTCAATTGATAATTTTGTAGCTCGTATGCGAACTTATTTCATTATTTAATAATTTTTGTACTAATCTGTACATTTATTTGGTCACAAGATTGACCCGAGTGCAACATCACTCCCGTTCGTAACTCATGCTGTCTTTTGACTACGCGCAAGTCACACAGATGATTCAAATCGAAGTGTTCGCAAAGGAAAATGACAATAAACGAAAATTGTGGAAAAGAAAATTTCATTCATTGAAAGACCTCGACAAGGCAAATCTGCATTAGAGAGCTCCGGCTACGAGCTAATGGAAATACATGAAGTAAGATTCTGATGGATCGGGAATTGCAAAGTCTTAACTCTCAGCTCACTAGGCAAACTGAGAGTTTGGGGACTTATGTTATATGTGAAAATTGGTTCGAGAGCTCGTAGCCTCAGGTATGCCAAAGGCACTCAGCGAGCTTCGCTTCGACCATCAGAAAGCGGCACAACGAAGATCATCCCAGCACCATCTCGAAGCGGGCCTCGTCCCGCAAGGTAGTGACACAGTGAAAATATCACATGACCAGCTCGTCAGGCAGTCGATCACTCTACTCGAGCCCGCTACCTCACTACAGCGGTTCCCATGATGACCCCGTGCTAGGAATCCCCATTCGAGGCACCCAGCACCTCGCTCGATAAAGCAGCGTCGAGCGACGGTTGCAGACAGACACAAGTCTACAGCTGACCAAGGGAGCCCACCCTACAGCGTACATTCTGCAGTAGCTGAATTGTAGCCCTTTATTGTCTTTCTCATTTATATCTTAATGTAACACAACTGTAACTTGTAATTAATGCATGTAACTCCTCCTTCCTCTATAAATAGGACGACATTGTTAGAAGAGGGGAGGAGCTGAACTTTGTAAGCAGAAACTCTGCTAAAATCATTTCTCAGCACATTAATATAATCTTCACCATGGACGTAAGGTCTAAGGTCTAATAATATGTAGATTTGGTCGAACCACATTAAATCTTGTGTCTTCTTTTTTACTCTTCCCTTCATCTTTATTTATTTCGCTATTCTACTACATCTGAACAGGATACAGGTTGAGATCCTATAAGAATCCCCCCGTTGACCGGAGTTTTAGAGCATAATCAAAATCCGATGTCAACAAAGACTTAATACAATCAGCACAGACCAGCCAAGCTTTCCGTAGACCTCTTGGAGACCCTTCGACAGTCTTCTCTTCATCACTAGGCAGTTTTGTCTTTGATTTGACAGAATGAATCTGATTTAATCACATTTACATAAAGGGTCCGTCAAATTAATAAATATAGAGACATAAAATTAAAATTAGAAATAAAAATAAAATCAAACATATTTTTATAAGATGAGCTATTTTTATGAATATTTTTACTAACTCATGAAAATATTCAACACAATTTTTAATAAAAAATATTTTTTGAATTCAATAAAAATAAGAAAAACCTCCGACAACTCATATATAGCATCTAAAACAACATCTACACCGTGATTAAATAGTAATATATAAATAATTAGGCTTTAAATATGTATAATATGCATCTATATATAAAATTCAAACCACTGATCCTAAACAAATAAATATCTCAAATAAATTATTTGTAGAATCGTAATTCAATGACTTATTGGCATGTTTGACTTCGAATTTTTGCAAGTTATCATGGTGTTCTTCTTGTTTATCAAAGTTTAAAACTGTGATCTTGTTATGCATAATAATAATATGATATAAATTATGTATTATTATATAATCATTGTTTCATGTCATTATAAATTCTTAATATAAATAATATACTAAAATTAATTAGTAATATAAATTAAGTACTATGATTAATTAATTTATAGCAGCAATTCTACTAATTATTATTAAAATAATTATTATAATTCTATAAAAATAAATATGTTACTAAATAATCATTTTTTTAGTTTTGACTTATCATTTATTTTAAAATTACATTACACATTATTTATTAATTTAAAAAAAAATCACTAGCACAGTTATAAAATACTTAAAAATTCAAGGAAACCCAACTAACATTTCATTTAAAGTTACTTATCATATTTCAAATATAATTACATCCTACAAGTGAATTACTCATGTTAATAAGTCATTCTTCAAGAATGGGTTAAACAATATTGTGTGTGGGAACATGTCACACTTAGTGAAATAGTGATCATTCACTAGCTTATATGTCAACTTGACTTAACCATATGGTTAATAAAGCATCATGTACTTCATCGAGATTTACTATTAATTATAATTTATCTTGTAACTTAACGACAATTTTATAAAAATCGAGTCATCTTACCTTAAGTATAGGTTATATAAGTAGTATTAAGACAATTAGTGAATTAGGGAGTAATAAATGCATTTTTTGGTAATTAAATAAAAAATAAAAAAATAGTTTTCATATCTATTGTATTTATCTGAATTAAATAATTTTGTATACTTTATTATTTATTAGTTCAGTTAAATTTGTATAATAATTATTTAATTTTCATTATCAAGTGGATCCAATTATAATAATTTATCTTCACTAATTATTACATAATTACAAATAAAATAAGTTATTTATATTTATTGTTATTTAAAAAATACCAATCTATTTTATGTATATTTAAGAATTGTTTACTAAAGTCATACGTAATAATATGCATGCATTAGATCTTTACGGCCCAAAGACCCACCATTAGATACAAGGTCATTATGTAAATACTACTTCTTTTGGGCCATAAATTTAGATAACAAAATTTCCACAACAATAAGTTATTAATATCAAATCTTGGCCCTTCAATTTGGTCAACTAAGTCAGAATAAAATTCAATGGCTAACATTGTGCCAAGTAAGTGGGCCAATTTTACACCACTTTATCATAGTCCATCCCTTAAATATAAGAGGATCAAAATTATTTAAAAAAATTTAAGCGGTAATGCATAAATTAAGGGGGGAAATGTAATTACAAAGAAAAAAAAAAAAGAACACTTCGGTTGGATGTTTTGAAGTGTGTGTTTTATGCTACAAAAAAACTATTTTTTAATTTATTGACTTATCCATCTCTTTTTAATATTTTAAAGGTGTTTAGTGCATTACATTTAAAAAAAAAACTTTCTTTTAATAAATTAATCAAAATAGTATATAACTTATTTGAATAAAAAATTTTAATTATTTTTTTCTAATTTATCTCTTTTCTCTTAGTTAATTGATAGCACATGTTTTAATTAATTAGAAACCCTCATTTTCAATACTTATTTTTTTAAATATCATATTATTTTTTATACTTTTTTTTCAAAAAGTTAAAGAGGATAAAAAAACTAAATATCATTACATATTTGGTATATATCCATTAACTTAATATAAATAAATAAAAATAAGTAAACAAATAAATATATATGATGTTGTCAAATATTAAATTTTAGATAATTTTATTCTTATTTTGAATGTATTAATTACATCAATATACTTGTATATTATCTAATCATATTAATATATTTTTTATGTCATTTTACAATTATAAAATAATTCAATAATTAATTTTATCATACACTTTTAATATAATAAACTAATTTATCAACTTTCAGTTAATAATTAATAGTTAATAAAATAATTAATAATTAATTTATCAACTATAGCTATATCAAATAGACTTGAAATATAAAAATATATTTGTTGTATGTAAGGTTACATTCAGTCTCAATGATTTTGCTGATATAGCTACACAGAATAACTTTTTTAAAAAAAAAATTAAATGCTTTAATTAGAATATGTGTTGATATTTCTATTCAATAAATTAATATTAATTATGAATTTTAAAAAAATATATATTTTACATTTTTAAAATTTTATTAAGTGATAATTCATTTATTAAATTTTAAAAAGCTATCAATTACATCTTTAAATTAAAAAAATTATAAATTACTCCTTTAAAATTTAAACAAACTATGAAAAAATTAATTAATAACCAATTAAATTTTTCATAGTTTTTTTTAAATTTTAAGGGATAATTTATAATTTTTATAAAATTTAAGAATATAATATACAGATTTTAAAGTTTAAGACAGTCATATAAAGTATATTTTTCCTTTAATTTTATATATTTATGAGTTTTATTAGATCTACACTTATTAATAATTTTACATTTTAATTTTTAAGATATTAAAAATTATAAAAATTTATATTTAACATTTAATATTTATTATTAGATGGGGTAAACGGTATCTTGTACTTGAGAGTATATAACTTCTCTCCTCCCATGTTAAAAGCTGAAGGTGAGAATACCCTTTAATAAATGGTGCAGAATCTACAGCTGGGTACAAAGTTTTTGCAGGAAGATACAGAAATGGAATAAAGGGTAAAATGTGGAAACTACACATTTGGCTTAATAGACTTAATAATTGTTAGATTTACGGAAGTTTTACATTAATAATTGTTAAATTATATCAAAATATTGTTATCTTAGTGTATTAATTGCTAACAAAATTTAATAAAAATGATTCGAGATATCTAATTGAAATGAAAAATAAGTATAAGAATTCAATTTTAAACTTTTAGATTATAAGAATTTAATTAGAAATTAAATAAAATTATAATGAGTAGGAAAGTAACTTAATTGTAAATTTATTTTTTTAGAAGAAAAATAATGTTTTAATACTTTATTATATGTCCAAATTTTATTTTATGTTAGCTAAGACATTACATTATGAGTTATATAAGAATTTTTATTAGTAAACTAAATGTTATTAGCGTGGTAAGTGACATTGTGTTTTTTTCAAAAGTTAAAGGATAAAATTATTTAAAATAATATATTTTAGGCAAAAGTTTGGAGACTAAAAATGCACTTCAAGCAAAAAGAAAAAAAAATGAAAAAGAATTCTAACATAACCAGAGTAAAAATCTGGGTATTAATACCTTGACTTCATGGCAGCATGAGTACCATTAAATTTCTGTGATGTCAAAGCGAACAGTTAAGATAAGATGACAGGATACTTGTTAAATGACATGGTATTTATGTTTTTAACTGTGAATTTTTTATGTAATTCTAAAGTCAGCCGTGTCTGAAATGAGTAATTTAAGTGCCATATTTAATATGTTATTCTATTAAATCAGCATAGAATTTTAATAATTTAACATATGAAGTTGTAATAATTTGGTGGGAATTCATTTAATATATCATAAATTAATATAATTATTCATATGAAACTAATTTTTGAAAATGTTTAATATGTTACTGTATTTATTTGGATGATAATTTTAATAATTTAATACATAAATTTACAATAATTTGATAAGAATTTATAATATTTACTAATCAAGTGAGTACACTACAGTCACTACTATATTTATTTAGGTGATAATTTTAATAATTTTTAGCTATATTTAATTTATCACATGAAGTTGTAATAATTTTATGATAATTAATTTAATATATTTCGTAGTGAAAAGTAATTATTGGAGTGAGAATAACATGAAAAATATTATATATTTTAATTATAATATATATTTTTATTTTATTTAATAAATAAATATTGATTGTGCCAATGGGAATGTTGCTCCTTGGCCATGATTCCTCCACCCACAATAAAAAATGTCTCAATCGACAAAATTCTTGAAATACGGTGGCTTGCTTTGAATTTATAATTAATTTATGTCTAATTTATATTTTAAAATATAATTTAGGAAGTAATTAATTTCTAAATAGTTATTATTAATATTTATGATTTTTAATATTTTAAAAATTAAAAATTAAATTCAAAATACATATAAATTTTATAAGATTAATAAATAAATAATTAAATTTGGATGAAAATAACATGTTATGCGTTTCAAAAAATAACAGCACATCTTATGACAGAATTTCCCAATTTCTTAACTAGCATTGCTCCATTCCTCGCAATGTGGGACCTGTGATCATAGGGAAAAAAAAAGAATAGATATCCATCCGATGGTATGGCCATGTTAGCAGATGCGGTGAATATCGCCATATGGGACCCACTCACCCGCACCACCGCAATTTAGCTCCTCTTTTTTTCCTCGTCTTCCTTAACTTTCCTTTACCAGATACTATCTGCGACCCCCCGCCACACCACTCCTTCTTCCTTCATCCCCTCTCTTTCACTCGAGATGGACCCCACGGGATTCCATCACCGGCCTTCCGATCGCTTTCTCGGAGTCTTCACCCTCTCGCCGTCGTCTAACACCACCAGCAGCGACGAGCTAAACGAAGCTGAGCTCTTTTGGTCCGGCGATATCCATGTATCTGAAAATCAACACCCTCTGTCACCACACAGAAATCGCCGTCTGCGTTTCGATCGCTCGGACAACTCCGGCATCCTTGCCGTGTTAACTGGACCCGACAATCGTTGTAGAGACCTACCCATATTGTGCCGGAAACCATCCATCTGCTCGTCGTCGTCGAGGATGATTCCATCGATACCAAGGCCGCTGCCCATCCAGAACTCTCAAGAAAAAGGGTACTTGTCGCAGTCCATGCCTGCTCGGAAGTTTCAGCAATCTGCTCCGATGAAGGTTCCATTAATGTCATCAAGTGCCAAGGCGCGGCGGAGGAACGGTGAGTTGGATTTCGTGGATGATGATGTTGAAGACGATGATGAGATGCTGCCACCGCACGAACTGGTGGCGAGGGGTTCTGGAGTTTCGCCCAACACCACTTTCTCGGTGTTGGAAGGGGTCGGAAGGACCCTCAAAGGGAGGGATCTTCGGCAGGTGAGGAACGCTGTTTGGCGCAAAACAGGGTTCCTTGATTTATAATTGGTATTAGTATGGTTTTAAATTATAGTTATCTAATAGTAAAATGAATATATATATATATATATATATATATGTGTGTGTGTGTGTGTGTATATGGAGCTGATGGGAATTAATATTGCAGCTCATGGACTTTTTTTTTTTTTTTTTTCACTTTAGTTTGTTTCTTCAAGTGAAGAACTTCAATTTTGATACCTTCAACAAACTAAGATAGCTTGGATGAGGATGTTTTTAGAATTTAGCCTCTGTGTTAGTTTGTTGGTATGGGTTTAGGATTGCCTTAAACAAGGCAAAATCGAGGAGATATTTTGATAATTTTATGAAAATATTTATGAGACTTTTGTATGTGAACAAGGTAATTTGGCCATTTTAAAGTAAGTTTATGGAACTTTCAACTGGGTTTTCTTGTCTGCCCAGAAAAATGTGAATCGTTTAATGTGGTATGTCTTTTGCTTTACCCTTCTTGTTAATGAGTGTTTGAGGTGGTTGGTTCCTCGTATCTCCAGGAGAAGATGATAATTTATGGAAACGACCGAAGCTTTGATTTTTCATATTTTATGACCAAGCTTAATTGGTTTTATTTTGGACCACTTGGGTTGTGATTTAGGAGAGAAAAATGGGAATGAAATAATTAAGGATAAGATAATTGTCATTTTCATTTGATGGTAAGGTGATAAAGAAGGACAAGAGAACTCTTGAAGCTCTTGATAGAAGAGTAGGTAAAATTGGTGTTGGTTTTCATGTCGCTATTGCCCACGTCTTGTATGGTTAATAAGATTCTTGTTTTTTTTTTTTTTTTAACATGTTATAGCCCGATAGTTTAATTTTCAGAAACTTCAAGTAATTTAACACATGAGAATAAACTAATTTGATAATATATTTTAAGTTTGGAAAATAATAAATAATACCTTAAATATATAAAACATAAAAATAGTATAAGTAATAAACATATACTACATAACTAATCAAATTATATATATAAGCATCGATCAAATGTTTATGTAATACAAGTAAATACAGATAAATATGACTAAATTTTACAGACTATTTTTTTAAGGAGGGACTACTTTTAATTTATATAAAATTTCGCTGCAAGTTTCGAGTGAGCATGAGAGATACTATACTAAGCAAAATACCAGCACTTCCCTAATTGTTGCAAGGAACATGTCATAGCCTACATAGGATAATATTAATGAGACATTCTTAGTTGAGTAAAATTTTTCTTGTTGTGAAGGTTGTGAAGGTAATATATATATATATATATATATATATATTGTATAATATAGAACTCAAATAAAAAATTTAATAGATCTTTATTTTATTTTTTTGGTGTGGTTGTCTCCTCTCGTGTATATCGCTTCTCATGAAATAGAAAATTATGCATATCGAGGCAAAGCCATTGCATGCCAAACTTGATGACTCAACAAGTTCGATTATCATGGATAAGTGTTTGCTTGCACTCAAAGGTCTTCCCCATATAATACATTTGAACTTAAAATTTTTTTTTTCTTTTCGGTAAACTAAGTAATTAAATTATCGATCAACGGGATGTTTGGTCGGATAATTGTAGGGATTGATAACGAAATAAAAAATTAATTTTTATTAGATGTTTAATTCATATTTAATAAAATTTATTATTATTTAATTTTAATGAATCTCTTTCATTTAAAATTCTACCCCTTATCATTACTTAATTACCTTACTTATTGTAAATAAAAAATATTTTTCTTTCTTTCCTTCATTCACAAATTCCCACCATTATTTATTGTCAATGATCATCATTTGCTACTATTATTTTATCACTTTTGTCATTGATCATATCCAAGCACTTCAATCACTATTGATCACCGTTCATTATCATTTTTTATCAATGATTACCATCTATCATTTATCGCAACTGTTAACTATCATTCACCATTGCATTTCTCTGTTGATCATCGATTATAGCTATTTACAATCATTAATCACCATCTATTATTATCTTTTATTATTGGCCCTTGCTCACTATCATTACTACTATCTATCATTATTTATTGTCATTAATTATCACTGCTATCATCTACTGCTATTGATCACTTCCCAACACTATCTATTGACATTTATCACTGTCCACCGCTATGTACTATTATTAACTACTGGTGATTGCCATCTATAATCATTGACTACTCCTTTTTGTCATTGATTATAATTCATTACCATACCACCATGAATTACATTTATCATTATTTGTTATTGTTGATAATTACACACCAATATCTACAGTTGTTAATTATCATTAACCATCACCTACTGTTATTTATCACCATCCAATCAAATAATAAAAAAAGAAATTAGAAATTATATTATTTCATTCACTAATTAAGCCAAATAAATAAAAAAATAACAACCACTATTATTTTTAATTCTACTTATTTAATACCATACTAACAAGTCTGACCCGCTTGGGAAAGTTACAAACCATTAAGTCATTTAAAAAATGTGAATATTTCTTGGTGACCTTGATTGGTCCACTAATTATAGTCACTTCTCTCATCTATGGTCCCGCAAAAGCATTTAAAATGTGGCAGATGACCATACGAAATATGAACTTGTTAATTGTTGAATTTATTTATTTGCACAAATGTACGTTTTTTTGGCCCGCTCTACACGTGTCTTGAAGTTAATAAATCTTCTCGCTTCTCATGTTTGTCTTCCAAGGATCACAATTTCATGATTATCATGCCAAACTTTTAACCTAAAAATTGCAAATTTTACTTTAAAAGGTTAAATACTTTCATGATTAAATTATCATTTTTAGTTTAAAATAAATAAATCAAATTAAATGTATATAAGTACAGAGTAAGTGATTTAACTAATAGTACATTTAATTAGATAAAACAAAATCAAATGAAGATACTCATTTTCCTAAAAATGATCATTTTATCAAATAATGAAATGTACATTCTATTATAAAAATAATAGAATCAACAGTTTCATTATTCATAAATTAACTTTTTTATATTCTCATTCTTTATATATTTCACATATTCTAAAATCATCCTTATATTAATAAATAATAAAATAATAATATATTTTTTTTATAATTTTTCAATAAAAATATTCTGATAATTAATATTTTTAATAATAAAACTTAAAATAAAATATTTATATTACTTATGAAACAAATATTATTTATTATATAAAATTATTTAATATAAAATAAAAATTAATGAATTAAAATTATCAAAAAAAAAAGTGCAATGAAATATTATACAACTTAAAAAATTGAATCCTTGCAAATTTTTTTATTATTTTTGGGTAAATATTTTATTATAAAAATATTACAAAAATTGATTAATTTTTTCTAATTTATTCCTACAATATTTTTCTATATTTGTAAAACCAAACATGGGAAGGATGGATGAAATGTTAATTCCTAACATATTAATCATAATAATGGAATGATCCTAACATAATGAAAACACACACTCCCATAAGAGTCTTAACCCTTGTTATATGGAACATGACACAGAACCAATAACATACTGCATTTCTTCGAGCAGACAACATGGAAAGAGGCAGAGAGCTTTATAGTTGTACTGAACCGAAAACAAAAACTGCTTTAGAAATTGTATTCAAACTTCCAACAGGGAAAAATTAAATTGAAGTAGCAGCAAGTCAGATTAATAAATATGCCTCAAAAAATTGAGTTCATAAAGGAATTCTCCTTTCACACATCTAATTGATTCATCATCCTTGCCTTCTATTTTCTCGATAAGAAAAAAAATTTTCCAAACATTTAAAAATTGCCTGAAAATTCATTATTGTTCGAATTGTTTCCCACCAGATAACGAGACATAAACAGAGGGCACCAATGGAGCTGAACTCCCATTAGTCGAATCTACATATGAAATTGCCATAAAGATCAACTAATTGGAATGAAATTACAGAACCAGAGGTAAATGGATTCATGCCTCGTGAGTGAGAGAATCGGGTGGGAGAAGAAGAGGAACCCAGAAGGAAAACCCCAAAGAGAAGCCTCCAAATTAGGATTTTGATGTGGCGCAGCTATGACTCAAAACGCTTCCATGGTTCATAAGGGAAGGCGATCTTAAGGGCCGCGCTTACAATAAGTAGCCTACGAAATCACAGATGAACAACAGTTAGGAGAGTTACACCGATTGGATAATAGAGGCCAACAAACAAAACCCTAGAGGTAAACGAATTTATAATGATTCTTTCTTTTTTGGTCTGGGAATTTATAATCTGAATCCTTTGGGCTTCATTGGGCTTGGGCTCCAAGCTTTAAAGGCCTTCAAAATGGCTTTCCAGTCCCCATAAGCTAGCCAACAGACATGTTTTCTTTTTTAGGTCAGATCTCTTGGCCCAAAAGAGGGAACCCAAGCCCTCAGGCCCCTCACTGGTCATTACACTCCAACTGCTCTGTTCTCACCCTATCTTTATGTGAAGTCATCTTCATCCAGGAAGTTTTCTTTTTCCCCTCTTCATTCTGACATTTTCAGGACTTCAAATTACTTTGTTCGGAATCAATTTTAATAGAAATTATCAAATAATTCAAAAGAATTTTCAATAAATTCATAATGGGCTCTGTTCTTTTGAATCAATTTTGAAAACATAATTTCATTTCATAAAAAAGAGTTAGATATCAATTTATTTATGGACACATTTTTTATTCGAAACATACTGACACAATGCACGTATATTTGATTGAGGTGTGTATGTTGATAGTATAGCTGATTATTAATATATGAATTCGTTTATTCTAATCGAAATAAATCTAGCTTGTTAAATCCCATCAAATTTGGTTCAATTTCAAATTCTTTAAGGAGGCTTTGGTTAAGGAATTTTTAGGGGATGGTAACAAAATTAAAAAATTAATTCTTTTATTAGGTGTTTAATTCATGTGTAACAAAATCTTTTATCATTATTTAACTTTAATTAATTCTCCCCTTTGAAATTGTTTCCTTAGTTATGGTTTCATATTTCACTATATACTAAAAATAAAAAAAATTCATCTCTTTTTTCTTCCTTTACTTTATAAAACTCCTATCACAAATTATTATTATTGATCATTGTCTACTATCACTTTTAAATTATTACTAAATTATGTTTAAATTCATGACATCTAATGCTAGACAAAGAAAATGTTCAAATTATTATTATTAATATAAAATTTTAATTTAGTATATTTCGTATTAAAAATATGAATTTACTGTAAATTATTTTTGTAGCAGGTTACAAGATATGCAAAAAAAAAATTAAAATAGAGGAAAATTTTTTAAAAAGTGCATTTAGTAGCGATTTATACATATTTAATGGCGATTATAAATTGTCAAAAATTGTAAAAAATTTGAAAAAGACATTAAAATTGTTGCTAAAAATAATTCTTTTTGAAAATTCATAAAAAAATTTGCCACCAAATGCATGTAAAACAGCTGTTAAAAACAAAATAAATCATCATTAAAAATATTTTTTTAAAATTTTACAAAACAAACCACCAAATGCAAAAAAAATATCGACACTAAAAATATTTTTTTAAATCTCGTGAAAAGTCACTACTAAATGCATGAAAAATTGCCATGAAAATGATTTTTTTTTTAAAATCTCACAAGCGATAAATATACAAGAAACATCACTAAAAGATAAATTTTTTAAAAAAATTCCCACAAACCACTACTAATACTATGTAAAGCCATTGCTATAAGCTTAAACCCTAAAAAACATATGAGAAATCATTGCTAAAAAATACATATTTTTGTAAAAAAATCCCAAAAACCACTGCTAATACTATGTAAAACCGCTGCTAAATTAACATTTTCGGTAATTGTAATTCTTTCTATTTATATATCTGATATCTTTATATAATCATGTAATTAAGAGTAAATTAGTTTAAGGATAGATAAAATTACATGATTTATGATTGTCCGGAATAATGTGATATATAATAGAGTACTATTTGTACATTCAGCAACAGTGATAGAAAAAAAAAAGATAAATTATATTGGTATTAGAATATGTACAATTTCATTTTTTCTTTAAAACGGAGATGGCATGTGCCCCTTTGGAAGCATGGGCCGGAGTGATTAGAGGATTATGGCCAGACAGGAAGCAATAATCTAACATAAGTGGAAAAAAAAGATCCTAATAATAAAAGGAATTCACTGAATTTCTATCGTTGTCAGATTGGATAATTTATCCCCAAACTTTTCATGAAAGTCTTCTAAGCAATTGAATTCCAAATGCATTGAAAGAAACGGTAAAGAAATATGAAAGTTTGCTAAATTAGTTGTCTCTCTAAGACTTAAACAGAGAAGACAAAAAAGTATTCAACCGCCCTAAGCTATCGGTATGAACTGTACATATGGGGGTTCCAAAGTTCTAAGAAAGTTGAAAAATGTTCCAACAAGCAAAGTGAAACTTGTTTTGACAACGCGTGCAAGTTTTATATTTATATTTTGTTGGTGATTCGTTCGAAAGCGATAGTCGTCGCCACCTTGCGGCAAATTCAATTCCAAAACGAAGAAGTAAAACGTACGCGTCGCTGTATAAATCAACGGCGGAATAACTGAAATGGTATTTATCTTTTTTGGTTTGAAATAAATGCCATAATCCTTCAAGTTTTAAATGTTAATATGTTTGGAAGTATTTTCAGATATTTTTATTTTATTATTTTTAAAAATAAGTTTTAAAAATTATTTTTTAAGAATCAAAAAATAAAAAATTTGTTTGAATATAAATTTTAAAAATAAATATTTTTTTTTATTTTTTTAAGATGAAAAAAATATATTTAATATTATTTATAATTTTGTTATTAATAAAAATAGATTTTCTTCTTATTTTTTTAAAAAAATCTAAAAATAGTTATATATAAAAATAAAAAAAATAATATTTTATTATTTCCTGAAAACTATTTTTCAATTATACTTTTAGAAAATAATTTTTAAAAAATAATTTTTGATAATAGATTGTCAAATAGATTTTTTTATTTTCAAAAAATAGAAAAACAAAAAAATAGATTTTCAAACAGGTCCTAAGTTTTCTATTTATACATGATTAAAGGATATTTTTTATAAAAAAATATTAATTTTATCCCTATTTTCAATAATAGAAACATATGATTTGATCTTCAGAACTCGTTTACGTGTTTTTCATTAAAAAAGATATTGTCAAATATTTATCTACTAGGTCTTCAAATATTAACAACACTATGAGCTAAAACTCGATTATGGCAAATTTGACCTTTGCAAGTGCGTCTTCGTTCAGCAAAGCACTTTCTGTGCATATTATAGACGGCATGAAATGAAAAACAAAACTTAATGTAGTATTGGAACCCAACATATATAATTCAAAAAAGTAGATGATATGATATGGAGTCTAGCCGATATATGAACAGTAAAGGTTGGGCGTGCGTGTTGGGGATGTAAAAATATAGATCGTAAATATTATGATTATGAAATTTTGTATATAACAATTATTAATTTATATTATTTGATATCAATTTTTTTTAATTCAACATATTATATTCAATAAAATCTATTTATTAGTAAAATATCAAGGTTTACAACTTTTAATTTATTAAAATTTTTTATAAATAGATGTGTTACGATTGTTATGACCAAAATAGGGTCCAATAATACAATGTTGTGACCGAAATGTATATAATTTTGAAAAGAATTGCAATTTCAGTATGATATAATTGTAATATCCATGATATTCATAATAGTATAATGAACAATAGCCATTGTAATTAACTTGTAATTTATATACTTTGAATGTATACAAAATATAATATAATTGTAATATCCGTCGTATTCACAACATTACAATGGACAATATATACTTTACAACTTGCAATCTAAATCCTTCCAATGTGTACATGAATCCATACAAGGCTGACCCGAGAGAGAGTGCTGATGGGATGCTAGGCGACTGATTGAACCATAATTTTGAAAATGGAAAATCTCATCCACTATAATCCAAAGACAATGTCAGCACCATAGACCAAAGTTCAAAAAAAAAAAGGAGGAAAAGAATCTTACAAGCTTTTGGACTGAGTTCCACGGCAAAGCAAGATATTTAATCGTACATAACATACCAATGGGTTCATGTTCATATGAAAAATTTTCAAGCAGAAAACATAAAAAACATGCACTAAAGCACCTCCTGACCTCCATATATCTGCAGATTCTTAATATGTCCCATTTCTTCAAGGTCATTTATGTTCCTAGGAGACCAATGTGCAGTGTTTACTTTGTAAGAATCTTAAAATAATTTGTTAGGAGAATTCACAGGAAATGTTTTGTATATTATAACTCTAACGGCCCCAAAAAGGTCTAATTATTTTCATGCTTTTTGTTTTTGTAAATTAATGACTGGTGAAGGCAGCTAAAGTTTTGTTGGCCAAAAAGATGGAATATTTATGCTTGATGACGACATTTTGGCCGGAAGATGACATCAGTTTGATTTGCATGCAATTATATTATAATATAATAGATATAGTGCAATTTTTTTTTAGAAAAATTCTTGATAAAACATTTTTTATATTAAACTAAATCAATTATAAGATGACATATACTTAAAAAAAACTTAAATAAAACCAATATCTATTAATTTTTCAGTTTTTGCAACATTTGTCATCTTTTAAATGACTATATATCTATGTATGTATATGCTCCAAAGGCGACTATAACTTTTCTTGTAACGCATAAATGGAGAAGATGCAGTAGGTTCAGTGGAGTATTTTTAAGTGGGTATCTTTAATATGATGCTAATATTTGATATTGTTTTGGGAATCTTTCTCTTTAGTAGAATCAGAGAATATATAATGTATATATATACACTAAATGATTTATTATTTTTATTATAAAAAAATAGAATATCTCTAAGAAATTCAAACTTGATTTCAAATGCTAGTGACTTTATTTTTTTGGTAATAAAATGCTAGTGACTTTGATAGCAAACACGGTCACGGAGCACTTGGATCAATCAATATTGATCCATAATAGTGGTATATATAGCTTTGATTTTTCTCTTTTGCTACACAAGAAATTTTGATTGAGCATGTGGCATGGAGTCAAATCAACTTGGTTTTGTTAGCACAAAAATCAAAAGAATATTCCAGTTTCACATTTATATTCTCACAACCTTGTTATTTATTTATTTAAAATAGATATAATCACAATTTAAATAGTTTATGCGACGTGAAAGGGAAACAAATTCTCCAACATGTATTACTCCGCAATTTAGTTTGAGCTGTCTTCCAATATGGACCCAAGCGGAAGTTGTGGATGACTTGCATTCTCCAGACTTGAAAAGGTCAGTCAACTTCTATTGACTTCTTTTGACCTTAATTCCTTCAAATCTTGTTTCTATGAACGGATTATTTCCTGTATGACTAAGCATTCACCGTAAAACAAATTGTCATATTTTTTTTTTTGAAATTTTTAATAATGTCGTAATATTTAATATTATTTTTAAAATTTTTACTTTAGTTTTTGAATTCAAATATATGATGTTGCGTGAAAAAAATTAAACTTCTTAGTTCATAATATCTAAATAATTTGCGGTGGCGTTAACAAATATATATGTATCTATTTATTTATATATTGTAAGTGGCCTAAACTTTTATCATGGGATTTTTTATTTGTATTAACAATATTCACATTAGATTTTTTTAATTGTATTAACGAACAAATTTTTACTTTCGTAAGATTTTGTATATCCAATATATTTCAATTCCAGAGTTGATGAGATACAATTTGTCAAGTCAAGTTCACGTGTGAACAAATTTAAACATTATTCAAAGCATCGAAGATGATTAGTCATATACTTTTGTCCCTAACTATGAAAAATTAATAATGGATTACATATATTTTTCCATAAATCCTCTTGTTTTTATAATATTTGTTGATTATTATGAGATGAATGAATTGACAGGTTATTGAAAATTATCAAAGAAATTAAAACTCTTTTTGTTGGAATAGATTGATTAGAAGAGTGCTGGGTTATTGAGAAGAGACTTGCACAAAGAGCAATGTTAATTGTATACTATGAAAGTGATTTGTGAAGCATATTCCGACACTCAAGTAAATTCTAGAAGCAAAGTTTCAATGTTAATATTGAAAATGAATTAGGTAAGAGAGATATTTAGGAGTTTATAAAGGCACCAAACATGCTATTTGGTATGCTTCTAAGCCAATGAGAAATGTTCCTCTGGTTATAGTGTATTGTTGACGTGAACGAGATTTTTATCTTATGATTAATGGTGTAATCATATCATTTATAGATGTTTTTAAATGCACCAAATTGTCTGGATTCATTAAGAGATCTGCTAAGAAGCTATCTTGTTCACAATTGACTTAGCCGCTTAGCAACTAAGTTATAACTTAAATCGACTAACTTGGAGTTTTGGTTGTTTGGCTATGGTTCTTCCCCACTTCACACTAATGATCTCTTTACTTTACGTTATGAGGACTTGGATTTTATCTGCAATGTTATAAGCTGGTCATTCAACTGTGATTCCTTCTCTGAGCGATTTGTTTGGATAAATTTGGATTGTTTGATCAGTTTATTGATACAATCAAGTGGTTACAACTTTGACAAATTCACTTTAAATTGTGTCAAAAATCAATTACAATTACGATGAAAATTGGCATGGAGATACATATGTTAACAATTTGAATAATATTAAGTGACCTAATACATGTGTTTTGTATGTATGCACGCCCATATTAACTGACCTTATACATATGTGTTTTGTATGCATGCTAGTGCGCATACACTCATGTAGAGTTGGGTGGATAGTTCTTTTTTTTTTCTTTTAATAATAAGAATAATTAAATTATTAGACTCACACAAGAAATCAAGATTAATTTTAAGATGTAAAGAAATTCAAAATTTTTCAAGAAACATGAGTATCATGTGAATAAAAGATTTTCATATGGAAATTTTGAATTTGAGGTAGAAATAATCGATAAGAATTAATATTTTATAGTTAAGGTTGAGTGCTTGAGGAATTAAGAGGCTAATTAAGGCGTGTTTATCAAGTTTAAGTGCTAAAACTTTGGGTTTTTTATAAATATAAACCATAAGTTGTGATATGATATCTGCAAGAAGTAGAGAAAGGCAATGCTTTGGAAAGTCTTGCATCTATGGTGGGGAGAACTATCTACCAATAAGACATAAAATTTGTAGGTAAAACTCAAAACTAACTATCAATAAGATATAAAATGACTCTATAATTATTTGAATATTCAGAAAGCTTGCTTACGCGCGCGCACACACATATAAATAGAGTGACAATCTATTAATAGTGGTATAATAATTGGGATATTTATATCAATTGATTAGATTTTAAATATGATTTTTTTGTATAATTGTTGAATTACAAATTACTATTATATTCATCTTTTATATATAATTTTAAAAAATTCATAATAATAATAATAATAATAATGTAATTGAATAGATAAAATTTAATTATGCTTCAAAAACATTTATTTTACATCAATATATTATAAAATTTATCAATAAAATAATATTTAATTTTATATTGATATAAAATTTTACAAGAGTGGATTTTATAAAAAAAATTATGTACTAATGTACGTAAAATTTTGTTTCATAGTGGTGTCAATTAACCTTTGTCCATAGGGAAATGTATTTAAATTAATTAATACCCTATGCTAAATTAAAACATTTTAACATAAACACTAAGTACTATTCCAATTTTTGTCTGAAATTTAAAGGGTTTGTTTGTTTTATAGAAGAATATATTTTATAAAAAATATTTCGTTTATTTGTGTATAAATAAATGATTTTTATATAAAATATATGTTCTGTAATTAATAAAATAAGAGTGTCATAATAATGGAAGAAGATAATTTATACCCTAAAATAATAAATCTTATTTTCTCTCACATAACATCATACATAATATCGAAGAAAGAAAATATTTTTTATAATATTAATTTTTATAATTATATATCTAAGCAAATCAAATGTTTTTCTTACAGAATTAATAGTTTTCGATAAAATAAAAAGACCTGGTTGGTGTAAGTCTTTGATGATATGAGATCAGTACAACCTAATTGGCCGAGAAACATGGATATTCCTTAATCACAACAAGATTTTGCCATCATTCAAACTTTTGAAAAATATTATTAAAAAAATATGAACTCATTGTCATTTGCCATCATTCAAACTTTTGAAAAATGTTATTAAAAAAATTCGAATTCATTCTGATTATATGCACGACATAACTCTTAATATTAAATTGATATTAATTCCAGGACATTATTTTTTTTTACGCCGGTAATATTCAAGAAGTTGTTGGCCAATATAGCCTAGCACTAGTGATGACTGATGACTTGTGGGGTGCATGAAAGCATATTGGCATTCGCAATTTCTTTAAAAAAAAAAAAAAAAAGCTTGGAAAAGCCTTTTGATAGTTTTTCATTTTAATTCAAGGATTAGAATTTTGGAAAAAAAAAAAAAACCCTCTCTTTTATTACAAATTTTAACGGTATTATTCGGTTCGATTTAAATTTATGGACCTAATTAACTTGAGATCTGAGTTATCACATATCACCGAAGCTGCAGAGAATTTTCTGGGTTGACCTAAAGAGATAGCAACTAGAATTGCAATCTACTCAATTGAAGTCTCTGCAAATACTAATTAAGTTTTCTAAAGTTCATTTATTGTCCACTAGATCTATAGTTTAGCCTATTATAATTTGAGTGGTCTAGATATTTTTTGTAATTAATAAATAAATAAATGGATTAATTGTCTTATAAATTTATGACCCCACAAAACTATGCACTGTGTGAAAGCTGGGACACGTACCCCTAAGTCTGTATTGACTAATAATCAACTCGACCAATAATTTTGATGATTATTTCATGACATATAGCACTACGCAAAGCAACATGATTGGTAAACAAATTGTATTGCGTGGAATCGAACATCTCCATAAAGTTTTAATATTTTTTGGAATGGATTTTATGAATTTAATGTTATATAAAAAATATTTTTAAAAATATTATAGTATTATATTTTAATTAATTTATATATTTTTATTAAATTTTTTAAAATTATCTTTCTTAAAAAATTATCTAATCATATAAACGTATAGTCAATTGTGATTAATGTTAGAAAGTAATTAATTAATAGTGATGAATGATAATTGATTGAAAATCAATAATAGTAAAATGATAATATTTTAAGATAATAATAATAATAATAATAAGATATTAATAAAAATATAGATAAAATAAATTTTTTATATAATAAAAATTAAAATAATTAACTCACCTATGAAAAATATTTTTAAAGAATATTGACCTATATTTATTTCAGAATTTTTTTAACTATAAACCAAACATAAAAAAAAGTTAAATTGGTTCTATCATTGTCGAGGAATCTTCGATTTGTAATCACAGAAAAGGATTTATTAGCATTAAGGCCCCGTTTGGTTCAAGTTGTGGAAAGGAAAAGGGAATGGAATCAAATAAGGAGAGGAAAGGGAATGGAAACTGTTATTTACTTGAAATGTTTGGTTCAGTC
>JANHAO010006837.1:0-20868 GCA_026873985.1 Saraca asoca
AGTCTTTCCTTCTCTCTCTTCTTCGGGACCATCTTTCACAACACTTCAAGAGTGGCATTGATTCCTGAACTCTACATCCTGTTGGCCGAAGTTCTGGACCTCCGTACGGATCGGATTTTGTCGACAACAGAACTAAAGTCAACTATGCTCCAAAATTACCCGAATTTCATAGGTAAGAATTTATCAGATGACATGATATGAATGTTTGAAGTGCCATAGAAAAGAAATGATAAAAGGATGCTTTAGATGCATCACCATAATGTGAGGCTGAAATGTCAAAATGATATGATAGCAGTAAATTGAAGATTTTTTTATATGATATATGTGTTGATTGCTTAGGACTTAGAATGGAAATTCGAGGATGAATTCTCTAAAGGGGGAGAATTTGTACCTCTAAAGCTAGGTAGAACTAAAACAGGCTAGATCAATATAGAATTGAGACTGACTTAAATTAGAACTCAAAACTCAAATTAAACTAAAATCACCTAAAGGGTTGAACTAGGGTTTCGAGCTAAGCAACACCTCAAGGCCAAAGCCAACTGGTCAGTATGATTTGGCAAGTCGACTAGCCTTGCATGGATAGGTCAATTGATTATCCCAACAAGCCTATATAAGGAGCAACCCTTATGGCATTTTCCATTACCCTTATTTGTGATGGAGTAGCTCCCAGAGAGCATTGCTTAGCTAATAAGAGGTGTAGTTTGTACTTTTTAAGGATGTGAGCCTAAAGTAAGATTTTTAGCCTAAAAAGGTCAAATTCTTTCCTTAAGTTTATATTTTTCCTTAGTTTTGATTTTTTTTGTTTGGTTGTTACAAGGTGTTCTCCCAACAGCCAAAGGCCAAAGTCAAAGCTAAAAAAGGGTTCCAATGACAAGCTTAGGATCTCTTACCAAGATAAGTGGGGGTTTTCTATCTTTCTAACTTCATTTTTATTTATTAAATATATTATTTAAAGTTAGCCTAAAAATGTTTTATGCTATGCTAGGAAAATTAGAAGAAGAATTAAATAAATGCATTAGGCAAATTAGATAAATGCATTGGGCCTAATAATTTTACATAAAATTATTAGGTATGTTAGTTTATGTGACTATATTATGTATGTGAGAATGGGTTTAGCTTATGGCTTAGCATAGGGTTGGAACTTAGACTTGGTAAGATATTTTAGAAAATCTAACATTTTCAAAATTAATTTATCTATTATTTGGTAAAAATTAAAATAAGAAAATAGATAACTAAATACTAGTCTCGAAAAGGCAAGATAAGAATAATAGACTAAAAAATTCTAGAAATGATTGTGTATATGAATTGACACAAAGTTAAATAGGATTTGGAAGACTTATGGGTACTAGGAGATGAATATTATTTCTTTCAATCACTGGGGATAGTGACTAATGATTAAGGTACAATGTTGGATGGTACAAAGTATAAAGTATGTTGTTAGGGGCATTCAAACTTATAAAGTATGTGGTTGGGGGCATACAACCTTTCAGGCATTGTTCCTTCCGTTGATCCACCGTGCCAGTATAATTTGTATGACTTATCTCATTATTTATTTGATTGATCAAATGGTCCCACACTCATTATACAAAAACAGTCTTTCATGAAATCACCATAGTGCCCTTACTTGATAATTCTATGAAGATATATGTATGATATGAGATAAGATAAGATTTGATTTGAGATTATGCATGATCAAGTAAAACATGGAAAAAAGTATGAATGGTAAAGGAACTTTTTCTACCCAAATAAGGGTCATTTCACTGAGTACATGGATTATACTCACTTTTTTATCATTTCCACTCCTACTCAATAAAGGTAGGAGTTATAATTCAATATGTGGATAGATTATGGTAGAGGATGTCAGTAGCCAATTAGGTTGACCCTGTTAAGTCTTGCCTCTATATTTGTATTTTTGAAAGAATTTCACTTTAAATTTATTTTCTTTTCTGCTTGTATATTTGATTTCATTTTGGTTTTTGAATTATGTTGCACACAATCCATTTATTTCAATTGAATTTTATTTAAAGATTTATTTAAAAGGATTTTATTTCTTTGTTTCTCCTCGCTACATTTCTACTTCCCTTAAATGTGTAGGCTTTGATTGACTGAATACTTAAGACCTACATTATAGGGTAGGTTGTAGTAAAATTATTCTAATGCATCCTTCCAAGCCTCCTTGACACATTCCAAGCATCATTTCTTCCAAAAAGACTTTTTTTTTCTATTATTGTGTTTGCCTCAAGATACTTCTAAAGATTAAACTTCTAGGCCTATAAATAGGTCATTACAATTTTCTTGTTTATTTCCTTCTTTAGCCCAAGTGATTTTATACTATCCAATTGTATTTAACTTATTTACATTGCATTCCTAACTAATTTCTTACTTTAACTACCTTATTCATTTGCTTTCCTATCATTTCTCTTTATTGGTTTTAACATGTCATATACTTTGACACTAAAATTCAAAAAGTCATTAACTAAAACTTTGAACATACTTTCACTAAACACGAGATTTCAATTACAACTGACATTTTATTCAATCAAACTCTTTTCTTTTACATTAAACCATTAACCTACTCTACTAAAAACATAAAACACATAGGCATCCCCTGTGTACACCTCTCAAGATATTAAAACATCAAGCACGAAAGCATCCCTTTGTGCAAAGAACTCTGGTGTACACTACTCCTCTCTTATAGAATGACACTTCAAAATACCCAAAATTCTAACCAATGGCCATTATACTTAGTGTTGTCTTCCACTCATTGGAGACGTTATTAGCTCCTTGCCCTCCAAATCGACCACCATTTCATCCACTAGTTGGGGCACTTGTTGCAGGGACTAACTACACATATATCTCCCAACTTCTATTATAAACCTGAGAGATGAGAAGGTGAACTAGGAGAACTTATAGGTAACACACCACTAAGATCCTCACCAAACTGGATCATGATACAGGTGAGCGCCATGCTAAATGGTAAGGACACATCCTCAGTAATAGCTTGTCTAATCACATACATGATCAAGGCTGGCAAGCTATAAGAGAGTTTCACCCTTAAGTGACCTAGTATATGCATATCATCATAAGAAATTTGTGAGTGATGTTCATCTTGTGGGGCAATATGATAAGTTATACAGCACGTATGAAACAAAAGGTATTTAAGTGTCTCTAGGCAATCATGTTGTAGTAGCTGTCAAGTCCTCTATTAGACCTGATATTGCTCTAAAGAAGTCATTCATATCATGTTTAATTCCTACACCTTCTATATGGGAGTACCATTGGCTAGGCAGGGTAGGATTTGACTCTAGCTCTCCTCTACCAACAACAAATCCACTCTAAGTATCCTACTCCTCAAAGCTCACAAGTTGATGCATACATGTTTTAGGTTGGCATAAAACAACTGCATCACCCACTCATATACCTCAATGTCAGTCCAGATGAAGGAAACTTAACCCTAATGCTCAAAGTCAATTAGCAAGCCTTGGCCTTGATGCTTAGCCTAGCCGATTGTCCAATAAGCCTCTTGAGTAATACTAATCAATGTGCAAACTTGATATCATACAAGAAGCTAGCCCTTACATCCACAAACACCTCTTCATTGAAGTCCCTACCTCTTGCTTTTATTTTATTTCTATTGTTTTTTTAAGATTAAGAGCCAAAGTTCTCAATCATGGTTGTTAGTATAGGTGTAAAAACTTGTTGGCTTCAAATTATGTTAGTTTTTCTTAAGACTACCTTGGGATTGAAAAAAACAAAAAAAGATAAAGTGGTCTGACTTGGTTAAGAATTAGCCTAAATAATCAAACCTAACAAAGGCATGAGTCCAGTAAGCATTGACTTATCAGGCTTTTGGATTAGACTATTAGTTTAATAACATATAATAAAAAATATTAAATATCTTTTTTCACTATGTATAATAATAATAATTAAAAAAAAAATGTTTGAACCCCTGATAGGATTCTGATGACACCTATGACTAGGTAAACCACAACTCTTGAAAATCAGGCCATGTATCCCATGACCTACTAATTGAACGTAGATGAACTCAAGGATATTAAACTTTTCATAAAATCAAATGCCTTAAATATCTTTTACAGAAATTTCTTTTCCTTTACAAATACATGTAAAATATTTTATGCATGTTATGATACCATAACCTTGTCCTAGTCTATAGTTGCTAGTTCCCAGTTAGTCACATTTCTAAATTGTACCTATAAATCATAGGAATCCCAAAGGGTGAGTCAATGGCTTAATAAGTATAAATATCACATTCAAAAGTGGGGATGCAGCGCATCACTAAAGAAAAATATTGATGCATCAATTTTTTTTTTTAAAGTTAGTATTCTAAAAATATTAATACACTTTTTATATTTTTATATCATATATTCTTTCAATTGTTTGTATAATAATAATAATCATAATAAATAAATAAATAAATAAATTTTTTAAATTTACGTTAAACTAATTTTTAATGAAATAGGTTGATTAATTTGTTTGAGCCTCTGATAAATTTTGACATGGGATTGAAACCAAAACTTGTATCATGATAACCTGACTAAGAAAAAAGGGAAAAGACTAAAAAAAAAAAAAAAAAAAACCGAACAGGGACTAGGCTTAAATATGATTTTAGGGTGTTAGGTGGACATGCTTGACAAGTGAAATTATTAATTAGCTTAATGACAGTTTAATAATTTTCATCCTGATTTTTATTTTATGGCCTTGGGCCCAAAGCTATATGTTTTCTTTTATACATACATATTATTATACATTGCATCCACTCAAATTTTTTCTTTTTAAAAAAAAAAAGTGCAAGTGAATCAAGTCACCCAAAAAAAAAAAAAGTACTCAAGAAGGAGTAAAGATAAATTCCATAAAAAGAAATATAAATATAAATGTCTGGTGTGAAATTCAAAATTCTTAGAAATTAAAAGACAAACATATTTTAAACTTTAATTTTTTTGCCTTCCTTTTTACTCCCGAAATAAGAATTTCTGTTTTATTATATTGTACCTTATACAAACTTCATAACAATAAACATAAACACCGGTCAAAATAAAAAAACTTACACGACTCACTTAAATTTTTCTTAACTTCTATTTAATTCTTTTTTTTTTTTAATATTACTTCTAAGTGAACTAACATAAATAGTAATTAATTATGAATTGGGATTATTAAATGTCTAATGATGTAGTGTTTTTGTTAAATCCAAATGGTAATTTTATTATTACTTGACTTTATTATAGCACTTAGGCCTATATGAATATTTTATACTGTGCGCTTTTTTCTTATATCTTTGATGATGAATTGTTAATTTAGTTTGACCTAATAAAAAGAGATCATATATCTCATCTTATTTGTTTCTGTGATTATCCTCATTCTGATGGTAGGAACTTACGACACACAAGTAGATGAGATTTGTTTGTTTTCTCTTCTTATTTATACTCTTTTCTCTCTGATTTTTTATTTCAGGAGAATTATAGAAATGAAATGTTCATTTAGACATATTATTAAATTACATGCCTATTAATAATCATTTATAAATATATATAATAAATATGATTAGATTTGTATTTTATTCGCAACTAAATCTTCAACATTTAACAATAATAGCAGTACTTTCCCTGTGTTTTGATTTTATTATCCTAAATCTTGGCCGTAGAGTTTCATAAATGTGCTAAAACAGTATGCATGCATAATTAAAATTTTGTCAAAATAATTATTTTTTGTAAAAAAATTATATTTATGAAAAATACTATGAAACATTCAAAAAAAATTATTGAAATTCGTTTATAAAGCTTGGGGGACAGAATTCTCGAACTATTCTCAGTTTATCTTTTGTAAAAATAAATATATTTAAAATTATTATTTTTATATCAATTTAATTTATTATCAAATTTTGATTTATATGTATAAATCCAACGTGGCCCTCCCCATCGCCCTCAATTTCTTCTTCATTGTTCTACTTTCCCAAATTCAACCGACCTTTTTTTTTTTTTTTTAATGGAAGTTAAACTTTAAATCAAAACTTATTTGATTTTAATTACAGTGGATCAAAATATGATTTTGATTTTAAGGTAATCAAATGTGATCAATTTATATTCTAAGAGGATTAAAAAAATATAATTATACTAAATATTAGTATTAAATTCTATTCCCTATTTGGATTGAAGTCAAATTTTATATTAAAATTGATTTATTTTAGTTTTAGGGGACCTTTATAGAATTCTGCTTTTAAGAAGACCAAATGCAATCAATTTATATTTTAAAGGATCAAATATATAATTAATTTTTTTTATTTTATTTTTATAATTTGACATTTCATTTTGTTATGGGTGATTTCCTTGTATAGGATAAGACGAGATGAGTCCAGCCGAGAAGAGCCTTGAATCAAGCTCGCAAAGAAGGGAGGTCGACTCACTGATCATGAGCATGGAACATGAGACAAGCTCAAAAGACAAAGGCCCGCGCTCACTAAGCGAAACTGACCTTAGGTCGTAAAGAGGAGCGAACTGCATCCAAGATACTCACCCTGCAAGCTTGAGGACTAATCCATAGTGCCATAAGACGCATGACCTGTATCCCAATCAAATCAATGGCCCCCGATCTCAAGGTACAGACAAGTCTAATCAGCGGTCAAGAGCACACTTCCCTAGCTAGTAACCAGCCTCCAAAGAAAGACACCTGTTTGCAAACCTTATAAAGTAGACTCTAGGTTGTCTGTACGTGATAGCTACATGATGTGACTGATGTACAAATTAAAAAATTACCATTGTAACCCCCTTTATTTCTATAAATAGGGGGGAGAAGAGAGCGGGGAAGCTCGGTCAAAAAAAGAAGAAGAAAGAAATAGAGAAAAGAAAGTCTGTGTATTGTAACTCGACACACTTGAAATAGTGAAACCATTACCCAACAAGCTACAATACAATCAGCGTGGACATAGGGACTAAACTGGCTTTAGTCGAACCACGATAAAAACGCTCCTAGTGTCTATTTTCCTTCTTCTTCATTCTTTCTTCTATCTATTTACTCGCTTGCAACTCACATTTCGAGTGTTAACTAAGATCTGGGTTCCCTGGACCAGATTTTACCGTCAATATTTTGGTGCTAGAAGGAGGTCACGAATCTTTGAGCCATTCTCCCTCCATTCTCTGAGATTCACTGAGCAGCCACCATGGTAGAAGGAAGAATAACCAGGAGTGTCGATGTTGTCACTGGAAAACCAAAGGATTGCATAGAACAACATGAGTTATCGTTGGAGGGCTCAACCTCCCCCGTAGCTGGCGTATCCACTGTCCCAATGACGGACGTAGTTCATAACGAGGAGCCATTAACCTCCCACCAGCCTGTTGCCCTTAAGGATGATGGAGTGAAAATCTGGCATCAACATCAAGAAGTGCTTGAAATCACAGTGAAGGAGGTGGCCGAAATGGTTAAAGCGCTAGCTCAAGCGCAAACCTAAGAGGTGCAAAAACAGGCTTAGGTCACAATACCTAGAGGGGGCCAGTGCATTAATGTAGCACACCCCTCTTGCTTGTAGGAAGGGTCAAAAACTCGACGAATCCACAAGAGCCAAGGCGGCCAATGACTCGAGAGCTCACATCACCCGAAGGGCTCATGCAGGTCCAATCAGGGGCATATCCTGAGTTTTGTCCCTGCAATCAGGAGAGAAATAAAAGCCAGTGACCTTTCATCCAGCGGCCTAAAACACTCGACTTGATAATTGAAGAACTCTTTCAGAGGATAATACAACTGGAAGAGCACCCTCAAACCCAAGATAGCCAAGACTGCCATGAAAAAGGGACACCATTCACCAATGAGATAGAGAAGCAACTTCTCCCTCGCAAATTCAAGACCCTCGCAATCTCACAGTACAACAGTGACCCTTATGACCATTTGGATGCATTTAATATCTAGATGGACCTTCAAATGACCAACCCATTGGTTAAATGTCAAGTCTTCTCGGCTACGCTTGGGGATATACCCTGAACTTGGTTCAGGAATCTCCCAACCCGTAGCATTGGCAATTGGGAAGAATTCCAAGAGAGATTTGTCAACCAGTACAAAGCATTAAAAAGGTAGCTCGCACTGCCTTGCCATCATGTAATAGTGCTCCAGCGAGAGGGCGAACCGTTGAAAGACTACATTGCTCAATATAGGCATGAAATCAACAAAGTGGAGAAACCATCCGATGAGGGTATTTTGATAGCAATCTCTGTGGGACTCCATAAGGATGGAAAGCTTTATGAAAGAATTTATAAGTCCCCAGTGAAAGATTCACTGAATTTTATGAGCGAGCTGCCAAAGAAATCTAATGGGAAGAAGCCTTTGGTATGGAAAAGCCTTAAAACAAGGACAATATGAACCACTCTAATCAAAGGAGTGAGGGACGAGATACTCAAGATAGTTATAGCGACCAGCTAATGAAGAAGGCTAAAAATAAGCTACCTCAGCACCAGAGCTAGTATGATAGCTATAGCATTCTAATGGATGCCTTGGAATGCATCTTCATACCTAAAAAGGATAGGGAGAATTTTGGGAGACCCCCACCATTAAGAACTCACAATAAGCATAGAAATAGTAGAGATCAGTTTTATGCCTACCATGGTGAGGTCGGGCACGAAAAATCAAGGTGTAGAGCGCTCAAAGACGCTATCGAATGTTTCGTTCGAAGAGGCCATTTGCGAGACTACATGGTGCAAACTCCCGGATGATGATCCTAGAATCCAAAACAATGATGGCTCTGACACCCTAACACTTTATCTTCTTTTATATGTGTTGTTTGAATGTGAATAGAAGTCTTAGACTTGTTCATAAATTCTAATAATGAAATTTTGAATGAATTTTTAGGAAACTCGAAAACGAATTCAAAAGTTGGCAATTTCACGATACTATCTCTCTGGAGCTTGCAAGAGTGAAATCTCCTACTTGTGATCAAATAGGCACAAGACCCACAACATTTGCCTAGAGTCTGGCACAGGATCGCCAGCACCATCTCAAGTCTGGCACAGGATCGCTAGTATAATTTCAAGTCTAGAACGAGATTGCTAGCACCATTTCAAGTCTGGCACAGGATCACCAGCACTATCTTGAGGCTAGCATAGGATCGCTAGCCCCATTTCAAGTCTAGCACAAGATCGCTGCATAATCTCAAGTCTGACAGAGGATCGCCAACCCCATTTCAAGTCTGGCACAGGATCACCAGCATAATCTCAAGTCTGGCATAGGATCATCAGCCCCATTTCAAGTCTGGCATAGGATTGCCAGCATAATCTCAAGTTTAGCGCAGGATCGCCAGCCCCATTTCAAGTTTGGCACGGGATCACCAACATCATTTCAATTTTCCATTTTCGGCCTGGCACAGGATCGCCAGCTAGTCCAAATGGCAAAATCACAAAAAGCACAGCTCTCATGTAGCCTGTTGCCTATAGCTCTCATGCAACCTGTCAACTGTAGCTCTTATGCGGCCTATTGCCCAAAGCTCTCTTATGACCTATCACTCGTAGCTCTCATGCGGCCCGTTTGGATTCCTGCTCTCACTCAAGCTTATGTGCTTGAGCACATAGTTCTAATAATTTCTAAGCATACATTACTCGAGATGGGTTGATGCAGCTGATTGGCCATCTTATATGGCATGTACCCTTTTAGTCACGAATCATTGGCTTAAATTTATTTATACATACTTCCCTACTATTAATTAAGGTTAAATGATCTATGTGATATACGTTTAGTTCAAATGCTTGTTAAGCTATAATTTGCAAGAAACTATTTGTAACGATTAGCTGATTTCATGAAAAGTATCCATCACAACATTCATGGAAAGACAAAGAAAATAATGATGTTTAGAGTCTTTTGTTGTGAGATGAATTCATACAAGGTTCAGAGTGAAGAATGAAGTTCAAAACAAATTATAGGAAATGACAAAATCAACTGCTGAGAAGACTAATCTTGAGGAACTGGGTCCTGATCAAGATTTGGCTTAGTACTCAGGATAGATGAAGTATCCCTTGTCCTATCATCTAGAGGCTCCGTGACCTGGGGGCTGATCTCTTTGATGGTAGCATTCTCAGTGTGAGGGTCTCAGCTCACAAATGCCGTATCGTCACTAAAAGATTTGCACCTGGTAGCCTTCTTCTTAAAACCTTCAATAACACTTAGAGCCTCCAGCTCGAAGAAGGAAAAATCCAGATTTGGATGGTGCTTCCATAGGGTGTATGAGAAAAGGGAGCTCATTTTAGACTCCGCCTCCTTTGCTACCTTTGTGATCCACTTGGTAGTTACGACTATGATTCGGTCGACCTCTTCTTGCTTTAAAGTGACCTTTCTCCTGGCCACTTCGAGTTTAACTCTAGAAACCTTTGCCTATCATGCAGCGGCTTCAAATTTCAGCTTGTTGAATCAAAGCCCTAGAGTGCCTCATCTTTGTCGCTCCTTATTTGGTATAACTCTTCAATCACTTTGCTAAGCTCAGCCTCGACGGCCTCACGACTCATCGCCTTGTGGGCTTAAGCTTCTTCAGCTTCTCTTTTCATGGCTTCGGCATTCAGTGCCCTGTCTTTCATTTCTTGGGCCCTAGTGATTGTGACAGCCAAGTTCTCTATAAGTCTGGCATTCTTCCTTTCTGTGGATTGAAGTGACTCCTCTATCTTTATTGTTCCTAACAGACCTTGGAAAGCGAGTCAAGTTAGACCTTAGAAGAGCAAAAGAGAGGCAGAATAGTAAAACATGACTTATTAGCAAGACTTCACATGTGACAAAGTGCGTTAATCCCCCACTCGAGATTTCCATCTCCAATGGTTGGGGGCTGGAGTGAGATGTTAAGATGTCCAGCAAATTCTCGCAGACAAAGTCAAAGTATCCTTGTGTCTCAAGACCAATGCTTGGTTAAGGTTCCTCTGCTATCTCCTTGCGAGCTAATCACTTTGAACTATCAGCAACCCTCTTCCCTTTGCTTAATCTTCATTTCTTGGTGGGGGGACTAGATGAGGTTGCAATCCCGACCGCCTCAGCCACTTCATGATAAGGGAAGGGAATTGGCTCCAGAAGGGGCATTGAAGTCACCCCAAGAAGAAGCTAGTTTGGATCAGGGGAGGATGCCACAATAGTAGGACCTGGAGGCCCAATTTCCTTCACTCAGTGAGCCCTAATCTCCCTAGTGAGTTCAGCATTTAGTACTAGAGCTAATATATGAGCTCGAAGGAAGTTGTCATCGAACTTGAGATCGCTTTGTAGATCACCAATAGTAGCAAACCGGTGTAGCACCTTGGCCTCCTCAGCTCCAAGTGCTAGCTTTACCTTGCCAGCCCCAAATGCAAAAACAAGACAAAGTGTTAGAATCACAATGTGAAATCATAAGAGCTTGCGTGATTACACCTTGCTTACCCGGTTTCAAGACAAAGTCAAAATTGCGAAGAGAATGCAAGGATAGGCATGAGAAGTAGAACCAGCAGGTCTTATACTGGCCGACATTCAATTTACCCTTAGCCTCTCCCTGAGGCAAAGCCTTTTTAAACTCAAAATTCTAAGTTGAAAGATCATAGATCTTGTCCGAGGAGCTTGTACTTCTCATGCTGAAAGGATGTTATAAAACCCTTATAGACGGGAGAGGAAGGCCACTCCTTAAATACACGAGTACTAAAGAAATAAGTTGGGTATAAGAGTTTGGAGTCAGTTGGGTAGGAGAAAGCTTAAGCTTATTTAACAGATTAACGATGAATAGATGGACCAGGAATCTGAGCCCGACATTAAAGTGATAAGCGCTGATCGTGATGAACCCTTGAGGAGGGTGAGCTGCATGGTCATTAGGAAAAGGTGCCATGAGACGGCAACCCTTAGGAATATGGAAGCTTTCCACTATGCCCACGAGCTTACGTGACTCGATGGTTAAAGGATAGTGATAGAAGACTGAGCGATCCGAAGAACCCCCAGTAGTTTGCTACCTCGTACTAGGCTCAGGATGAGAAAGTGGCCGTTCAACGACCTCACTGGCCCTAGAGACCACTCTGGTTAGAGGATACCTCATTTCTTCACTGTTAGCTGAGGATTCGGGTTCAACACTTCCAATTTGGTGGCCATGGCATTTATGGGCTGCCATCTATGCAAAATATGAAAGAAAAAAAGAACTGGTCAAGCCAACAAAGGCAAACCTTTCCTAAGACAACTACCTAAATGAAATTTCTTATGCAGCAAACCACAATACACCCTGAGCCATCGAGGATAGACACTAAAAACTACCAACTAATGAAAATCGATTGGGTCACTAAATCCCTAAAACAGAGGGGAACCCAAGCTAGCAATATACAGATTGTAAATTGGCTAACAAAATGCTTGATAGCAAATTGGCAAACACTATCGAGCCAGGCAACACCACTTTCAAAAAACCCCCAAAAGCAAAAGAGTAAGGAAAGCTTACTGTGACAAAGGAGCAAATTAGACCTCAAAATAGTCAAAAAAGAGGAAAGATTCTAATCAATGAGCGACTAATGTGCCGCTACGGCACAATAAGAATCAGTAGAGTCGAGGGATGAAATCGACAACCATTGCTCGAAAGTTTGAAAGACCAGGGTACCAGAGCACAGAAATGTGAAAGGGATGAGCACTTTGTTCCGCTTTTATAGCATTAATTTATCAACTGCCAAATCTAGAAATTGATCGGTTGCATGATATCTAACAATCCAAAAAAGTTCTTGGGATTCAGCTTTTGTCGAAATGGTAGCCCTAGGAAAATGTGTTCATTAAATGAGAATAATGATGACAGGTGTAGATAGGAAGACAAGGTGAAAATTCAAATGACAATATCGTACTCTCTAGCCTTGACCAAGGAGCTACAACTCCCAACCCGTAAAGCGAGTTGAGAGTTAGGGGCTAATGTTATGGATGGTTTCCTGGTATAGGATAAGACGAGATGAGCCCAGCTGAGAAGAGCCTCGAATCAAGCCCACAAAGAAAGGAGGTAAGCTCGCTGATCATAAGCATGGAACGCGAGGCGAGCTCAAAAGACAAAGGCTTATGCTTACTAAGCGGAACTGACCTCAGGTAGCAAAGAGGAGTGAACTATATCCAAGCTACTCACCCTGTGAGCTCGAGGACTAATCCATAGTGCCATAAGATGCATAACCTGTATCCCAATTAGATTAGTGGCTCCTAATCTCAAGGTACGAACAAGTCTAATCAATAGCCAAGAGCACACTTCCCTAGCTGGCAACCAGCCTCCAAAGAAAGACACCCGTCTACAAACCTCATAAAGTAGATACTAGGTTGTCTGTACGTGATAGCTACATGATGTAATTGATGTACAAATTGGGAAATTACCATTGTAACCCCCTTTGTTTCTATAAATAGGGGGAAAAGAGAGAGGGAAAGCTCGATAAAAAAAAAGGAAAGAAATAGAGAAAAGAAGGTCTGTGTATTGTAACTCAACACACTTGAAATAGTGAAACCACCACCCAACGGGTGACAAGACAATCAATGTGGACGTAGGGGCCAAACTGGCTTTAGCCGAACCATGATAAAAATGCTCCTGGTGTCTATTTTCCTTCTTCTTCATTCTTTCTTCTATCTATTTACTCACTTACAACTCGCATTCCGGGTGTTGACTAAGATCTGGGTTCCCGAACCAGATTTTATCGTTAACAAATTTGATATTAAATTAAAATATTATTGCATAAATATTACAATTTTTATTATAAAATGTCTTAAAATGCTATTTTTTTTATAATTTAGTCCTAAAAAATTGCCAAACAAAAAACTTTTCATAAAAAAGTTAGAATATTTTTTTTAAAAAAATCAAATAAATTTAATTTCAATAAAATTATTTAAAGTGGCAAATTTTTTATAAAATCTTACATTTTTTTTAAAAAATATTTGCAACTCTTTTAGCAAAAAAACCTTAACATAATAAATATCACATTTATTGTGAGTTGTAATTATTATGATTAATTTTACAAAAATACATGTAAAGTTGATGACAACATTTTTTATAAAAGAAGTATATTTGTGTCACAAATGGCCCTTGTGAACCAATTCGATAGGCAAACATACTTAATTTTGGACTAAACTTGACATAAAAATGAAGCATGAAAAGGAGACCTTGTAGTGTGATTTTGGAAACAAATGCACCTCTAGATTATTTTTTCAAATTTTTCCTATTTAGGAGTATATGTGTCTTTTAGCATTGATCATTTGTCCAGTATGAGTAGAAAAGTACATAATTGTCATCTTTACATTTTTATCTTAGCATCCATATGAGATGGTGCATTAGAACCCTAAGAAGTTAGGAGAAAAGTCTTTATGTCAACTAAAAAATAGTATGTCTACTCTTGTCATTAGGGCTCTTACTTAGAATGCTCTTTAAAAGGGAGTGTGTCTAATGACTGGGTGGGCACTGTGACTAGGGTTAGGGATCAAAGTGTGAAGCTTAGACATACTCCCCCTACACACTCAAAACTAAGTAATGAGGTATATATTAATAAAATGGAGTTGTATCTCTCCTTATTTTTAAAAAAATCCCTTCTTGATATACACTAGAGGCATTTTATGTGATACGTACTTTGAGACTCGATGTGCACTAATGCTTCGACTATACACTCATGTTTGCTTACAGACATGTTATATATAGGATTTTAGTTGCATGGGCGACAAAATCCTTAATGCCCTAATTATCTATCCTAATATGACTCAAATTTATTGGAAGGTTAGCATGTTGGCCAAGAGTTGGCATTATACACCACACAGTTTCGGCTAGAGAGCTATCCGCCTGTGATAGTTGGTATCAAAGCTTGGTTGTACTAGTAAAAGTAAATCGAGTGGCCATGGGGTAGATTCAGCTTGTAGCACATGGAGTTTGTGAGTCAAGTAGATACTTGTCGAAATAGCAAGGAGATATTGCTAAAGACTTGACTAATAAGGGTGTAAGAGGTTAGAGCAATTTGAAGGCTAGTGTGCAAGATATTGCATTGAGGAAATGTTAATGGTGCATTGAGTGCAAGTGTGTGCAGATGTTAGAGAACTTGCTGTATAGCATGGACATTAATTATGCATTCATTCATAGTAAGAATTCGAGGGAATGCAAACCACTCAAGATAGTGAGTGAATTGATGGTCTATCAATCGAAGGAAGCCCCAAAAGAAGACCTGGTCTTGTGGAGAAAGCTTAACCATGTCTAAGAGGGACATATTAGCTATCGGCAAAGCCTAGAGGGTGAAGCCATAGTCATGCTTAAGAGAGTATAGCCATAATAGATAGTAGACACATTAACAAGATGTCACATCTATATGAGGTGTTGAGTGGACTAATCTTATTAGAAGAGTCTAAAATGGTATCAAAGGGCATGGATTTTACTTAGAGAAGTAAACCCAAAGGGGAATGAGATGATCTAGGAGGGATCCATTGTGCACAATCTATACAAGTAAGGAGCGAGCTGCAACACTATCCACAAGATTTGAGATGAGATGTTAGGGAGCTAGCACATCGTAGTCGCATGACAAGAGACAATGATACCCAAGTAGTGAGCTAAAGCTATATAGTCATGTAATAGAGTCATTACAATGACCTCGAGATGTAGCAGACTAGCATTACATAGTTACAAGAAAATTTTTGTAGCGATGACCATAAGATTCACTATTACTCATGCAAAAGCAAAGTGAAACTCAAGCTCAAGTGAAGGATACTTGATGCTAAACCCCCATCAAAGCCATTGATGTGGGGGAGCCATCATGAGGATGTGCTCGAAGAAGGAGTTTTCAAAAGGATGTTGCTCGAGAAATGCCAAAAGAGGGCATCAGTCATCGAAGAGGTTACTATAAGGGCAATGATACTAATGAGTGGGTATAAAGGTAGCAGGAGTCAATATCAACTTTGAAAAGATAACACTCGAATGAGCAAATTTAGAAGAGGTCATGAAGACGATGGTGCAAGATAGCATCAAATCCAAAAAGACTATTATGGTTGAGAGATACCACGTGGGTGTCAATTCAGATAGGGTTAAGAGGATCCGATTGACAATAAAAGTTGTATAATGGATTGATTGAACCCAACGTGAGCATACTTGCAAACAAGGTATGGGACTTGCACATGAACAAGATATGAGACTTGCTTTTCTCACATTGATGGTATGAGACATTGGATGTGGGGCTATCTATAAATAGATGTCCAAAATACCAAGCAAGTTCATAAGTTATGGAGATAGCACACACTTAAACTACAAAGGTAGTGAGTCAAATCAAGAGCTGTGTAGAGACAATGATTCGAATCGAGAGTTATGCAGAGATAGTGAGTAGAATTGAGAGTTGTGTAGGGACTGCGTGCATGCAAGCTACAAAGGTAGGGAGGCAAGCACAAGTTACAAAGGTAACAACCCAAATGCTGCAGAGGCAATGGGATGGTGAAGTTATACAGGCAACAGAACCAAGAGAGAGCTATGGAGACAGTGACACATGAATTTATGTTAGGACAATAAAGTTGAGTCTACAAAGGTAGAATACAAAGTCTGTAGAGGTAGCATCGGTGAAGACATTGAAGTTGTAGAGGCAACTACCTAAAGGTTGTAAGGGAATCAAATGTATAGTGGTATAACTTCAAGGAGACAAAGCCGAGAGGAAGTCAAGGGAGAAGCTGAGGAGTAGTAAACCAACGATGATCCTGAAAGTTATGTTAGGTTGAGGGTGCCATTCATCAAAGCCTTTCGAATGACGTTAGCTCAAAGAGACAAGAAAAGAGTGGTCGAGGAAGAAGTTCGAGTGGAGAAGGCTAAAGAGCCATATGAAGATTCGAGAAGCTAGCACTCGAAAGGAGAAACCTTCATGGAAGTTGTCATATTGTTGCGTCAAAGAGGGCATTGACATTTGAAGTGGGGGAGAATGTCACAAGTTGGCCTTGTGAGCCAATTTGATAGGCAAATATGCTGGATTTTGGACAAAACTTGGTATAAAAATCAAGCATGAAGAAGAGGCTTTGTAGCGTGAATTTGGGAGCAAATGCACTTGCAGATTATTTTTCCAAATTTTTCCTCTTTTAGGGTATTTGTGTCTTTTTAGCATCAACTATTTGTGTAGTATAAGTAGAAAAGCGCATGGTTATGATCATTAGATTTTTGTCTTCACATCCATATGAGATGATGCATTAGAACCCTTAGAAGTTAGGAGAAAAATAATTATGTTAACTTGAAAAAAATATATCTATTCTTGTCATTAGGGCTTTTGGTTAAAATGCTCTTTAAAGGGGAATGTGCCCGATGATTAGGTGGACAGTGTGACTTGGGCTAAGGATCAGAGTGTAGAGCCTAGAGATAGTCTGCTTACACACTCAAAACTATGTAATGAGGCATATATTAATAAAATGAAGTTATCCTTCTCCTTATTTTTAAAAAGATCCTTTCTCGGTATGCACTAAAGGCTTCTTTGATATGCACTAATATTTTGTTTACATGCTCATGTTTGCTCGTGAACATATTGTGCATAGGATTTTGGTTGTATGGACAATAAAATCTTCAATGCTCTAATTATCTATCTAAGTATGGCTCAAATTTATTAGAAAGCTAGCATGTTGGCCAAGAGTTGGCATCATGTGCTACACAGTTTTAGCTAGAAAGCTATTGGGATGTGACAATTTGTGACTCTTTAAGAGAAGGTCGCACCTTCTCATGAAAAATTTTGTAACTTCCTATATAAACTAGTTTAGTTTAAGTGGGATGCATGAAGAATATTATATAATTTTTTAAATTTATTATTTTATATTAGATTTAATATACTAATAACCATATTTAATTCGTTTGATTTTAAAATTATAAAAAATATTTTAAAGTATTACTGTTACAAACACTACTTAAAATAAGTATAAGTATCTTGTAATTTCAAATTAAATAAAATTTGGTGTGGTTATTAGTATATTAAATCTAATAAAAAATAATAAATCAAAAGAAGATGAGCTTATCACTTTACAGGATCTTTAATCTAAAATAAATCTTTCAAAGAAGAAGTAAAGGTTTTGAAAGCCCAGCAAAACCATTTATAATAGATGATTTCTGATCTCAAAAAGGACAAAAATAAGGTTGAAGATGAGAATGAAGGCATCAAAGTAAATGTTCTTAGGCTCACTTCCTCTTTGCAAATGCAAAAGTGGTACATTCTAGTAGAACTCATTGTCAGAAATGAGTAGACAATCAAGACAGTTACCTTGTTTGACATGGGAGCTGATCATAATTGTATCTAAGAAAAATTAGTACCAATCAAATATTTTGAAAAAACAAAAGAAGCACTGAGATTTGCTAGCGGTTCTAACTTGTAAATCCAGTTCAAACTTTCAAATGTTATTTTGAAAAATGATTTGCATGATTTCAAAATAAACTTTTTGTTGGTTAAAAATATGACTAGTAGAGTTATTTGAGGTTCTCCTTTTCTCAAAAAAAATTATGCCTTTTTCAGTATCTGATGAAGGAATAATTACAAAAAACCTAGGAGAAAAAATTGTTTTCAAATTCTTCAAAACCCAGTTTCAAATATTTGAATTTGGTAAAAATCAAAGAAAACCAAATCAATTTCCTTTATGAGGAAATTTCATTCAAAAGAATAGAATAACTTTTGGAAACACTAGCTATTCAAAACAAAATAAATTCTTTGCAAAAAAGGATTGAAACTCAAATTTGTTCTGATTTGCCAAATGCTTTCTAAAAAAGAAAATAACATATGGTTGAATTACCATATGAAAAAGATTTTTTAGAAAACAAATTCCAACAAAAGTTCATCTAATCCAAATGAATTGAGAACTTCTACACTATTGCAAAAAAGAAATTGTTGATCTCCTAACTAAAGGGATTATTAAAAAGTCCAAAAGCCTTTGGTCATATTCTGCCTTTTATGTTAACAAGAATGCAGAAATTGAACGAGGAACTCTGAGGTTACTAATTGGTTGTGAGCCTCTAAATGAAGCTTTGCAATGGATCTGATATCTAATTTCAAATAAAAAAAATCTATTGAATTGCTTACATTCTATAAAAGTATTTTCAAAATTTGATTTAAAATCTGGCTTTTGACAAATACAAATCAAACCTTAGGATAGGTATAAAACAACATTCACAATTCCATTTGGGTAATACGAATGGAATGTAATGCTATTTGGCCTAAAAAATGCACCTTCAGAATTTCAAAGGATTATGAATGATATTTATAATCCATTTACAAATTGTATAATTGTTTATGTTGACGATGTTCTGGTATTTTCCCATAATGTTGATCAACCTTTCAAACATTTAAATGTTTTCTTGGAAATCACCCAGAAAAATGGACTTGTTGTCTCTCAAAAGAAAATTTCTTTATTTCAAATAAAAATTAGGTTTCTTGGACATTATATTTTCTAAGGAACTATTACACAAATTGAGAGAGCAATTCAATTTGCTGATAAATTTTCTAATCAAATTCTTGATAAAACCCAACTCCAAAGATTTTTGGGATGTTTAAATTATATCGCATATTTCTTTCCTCAAATGTCCAATATTGTGCAACCCTTGCATGAAAGCCTTAAAAGAATCCTCCTCCTTAGACGGATGTTCATACAAAAGTTATTAGAAAGATCAAACTTCACAATGAAAATCTTCCATGTTTATGGCTTGAAAATTGCCATAACTAAATGATTTCCAAAAATTGACATTTTTGTCAACAAACGAAAAAATAAAAAGAATTATCTTTATTGATACGAGTTCAATGGTAATCATTAACTATATCAATGAAAGATGATCTTCAAATTATTTCTGATTCCACTATCTAGATTGAGAAAAATCTTATTAATTTCAAACCAAAACTCTCAGTGGGCAAAAGATTTTCCATAGCTTATGAACCAATTAGGTATACATACTGGGACTCTACGTAAGCTTGGTGTAATACCTTATATTTCAAAATCTAAATTTTTTGCACACTTGATTATTTTTCTTCAACCAAAATACCAAGTATAAATTTATAAATTAATTCTTTACTTGGTAGGATATTTTTGGCCCCTTACCAGAATTTTTTTCCAAAATGAAGTCAAAGAAGGATAGAAAGTTTTCTATTTCTGCTTTGATATTTTAATGGAAATTTTCCCATTTCACTCCAAAATTGGTTTACTTTGGACATACTTTCAAATAAACTTATCAAATGATTTTGCAATTAGGGTAAACTACAAATCTACTGGAATTGTTTTTACAAATTATTTTCAAAATAAATCAAAGATTTCTTAAGTGTTTGACTTATATCTCTGATATCCTTCAAAATTCTTCAAATTTGATTTTTGGGTAGATTATGAATCTGCCTAAGTTATTTTAAATGAAATCTTACAAATCCTATCTTTTGGGCCCTCTCCCAGAACATTGGTCAATGTTTTAAACACTTGAACATTTTGTTCTTGCAAATTCAACGGAAAAGAATTCTCTTTTTTATATTAAAATTAGATTTCAAAGATGTTTGATTCACATCTCTAATTTTTTTTTCAAATTTTCAAAACAACTTTCAAATTGATTTTATTTTCAAATTGATTTTATCAAAGTTTTCAAAATCTTATCAATTTTCAAAATTAATTTGATCACTTTTGATTAGAATTGACCAAAGAATCTTCAAATCAATTTTCAATTTTTTAAAATAACTTTATCAATTTTTTGATCAAAATTATCAAATAATTTTTCTCTTTTAGGTTTCTAAACTTGCAATTCTTTTTGCATAGGGAAATAGAGTTAAGAGAGAATTCAAATTGTAAGAGTCTGCCTTTAGACTCTAAGAGAAAAAATTAAAATGCCTAAGATCTGCCGTTAGATTCTAAAAGAGAGATTGATAACTCTATGAAAATAGAGTTATCTTAATGTTCCTAGACTTAAATTATTGAAGTATAAGAGTGATTCTTTGTAAATAA